>JAAGKR010007915.1:5000-32358 GCA_011419295.1 Clarias macrocephalus | reverse complement strand
AGTGCAGTCACAAAAAGCATCAAGCGCTACAAAGAAACTGGCTGACATGCGGACCGGCCCAGGAAAGGAAGACCGAGAGTCGCCTCTGCTGCGGAGGATAAGTTCATCCGAGTCACCAGCCTCAGAAATCGCAGGTTAACAGCAGCTCAGATCAGAGAGCAGGTCAATGGCACACAGAGTTCTAGCAGCAGACACGTCTCTAGAACAACTGTTAAGAGGAGACTGTGTGAATCAGGCCTTCATGGTAGAAGATCTGCTAGGAAACCACTGCTAAGGACAGGCAACAAGCAGAAGAGACGCGTTTGGGCTAAAGAACACAAGAAAGAACACAAGAAAGAAAACTCGCTGAATGAGGAGGGGTGTCCAAACTTTTGCTCTGTACTGAGCAAAAAATATATATATATATAAAATAACACCAGTCTGTCAATAGACGGAACCTCAGTTATCGATTGCCAAATGTCAGTTGTCTGTTGTTCAGTTTTGGGGATCCCCAGTGTGATCTTCTGCTGCTGTGACATGGGTGTTCAGAGATGCTCTTCAGCATACCTTGGTTGTATCAAGATGTTATTTGAGTCTGTGATGCTATTTTTTCATGTTTGCTCTAGTTAGTTTTTATCTAATAAACCCACCATGGCCGTGTGATTATCTGTGAATTGCAGTGTCACTCAAAGCACCTGCTTCTAGACCTGCCGTCTAATCATTTTATTCCACACATATTTATATATGACATGAAGATATAGTGCACTACAGAGATACACTACATGGTCAGTGATTCTTGCCTCACCTGTGTATGTTGAGTCTGTGAAACGATTCCCTTCACCTATATATCACTTCTACTCTTCTGCTGACTTGTTGATGATTTCACTGATCCTCCTTTGACATGTTTGGTCACATCATAATGTAGGTGAGTGCGGCAACTTTTCCTCATTTCCCCTTTAAAAAGAAATTAAAATGAAAGAGAAATCCTTACCTCTTAGCCGGAGATTTAAGAAAACAGATAAGACCTTCAATGACAAGCAAATGACATTGTGTGTTCTCTGATAAGAGATAGCATCTCAACTGATCGAATTATTTGTGTCTTAGACATTTCGGTTACTGAGAGTACTAATCTGTTTTTTTTTTTTTTTTTTTTGGTTGTTGTTTTTGTCCTTTTTAGGAATCATTTCAAAGTGCACCTATAATTTCAAGTTGCTTTTTTAAATATCATGTCTGAGGATTTACTGTACAGTCGTTTTTATTGATCTATGGGGTAATTCTATTTTCAGTTTTATTATTATTATTATTATTATAGGTGAATCGCAATAAGTTGATGATGGTTTGAATTCTTAAACCTTTCCGCATTAGTCAAACTCAAATTTGCTTTAAACACAACACAGTTGTGTACGATTGCTGTACGACTCTAAAATTGCTGTAGACACAGAAACAGACAATAAAAAGAAAAGAAAATTAAATAAAAAACAATAAACAACAATAAAAGATCCACCCATATTGTGGGGAATAAGCAAATAAAACAGTAAAACAATAAATAATACTTAAAAATAAATAAAAACAATAAGATAAATACCTTGTATAACAAATATCAAAGAGTATAAAAAGGTCTTTAGAAAAACTATAAAATCTATAAAAAGAGTATAAAAGGGTTTACAGTAGGTAATGTGACACATTTTGAAAATGCATTACAGGATGGATACTGAATACACCAGGAAGTAGAACACACACACAAAACACGGAATAGAAAAAGACATAAACGTTTGGCCATTCAGACAGGAGCACACTGATGGCACTGACAGTGCAGGAGGGTTGTACAGTAGAATGAGTTTTAAAGATGCTGGATACACGCATTATAAACAGTCAGCTTTGGTGGTGCTGGATCCTGATGAGTTTAACAAACTGAACAGAAAAGTGCTCAATGTGCCTGGCGAGAGCTGAAGCGAGCCGCCCCGTCCAACCAGCCGTCCCACTCCTCATGCTAATCTTTTACACTCAGTAATTATCGATTGCCCGGGTTATAGTATCTCTCAGCAGGTGAACTTTTCTTAGAGAGATACTACAGGTTAGAGCGTGAGCGAGTCTCAAAGGCACTTTGACAAGAGTTAATAAACCTCTGTAGCTCTTGAACTCCATCCAGCTCGTACACTTTGCCATGAGCCGCAGTCACTACCCTGGGGCTGATGAGGTGAAAGTGGAAACCTTTTCTTGCTCCTGACATACTGTACACTTGGTGTTTGAGGGTACAGGACTCTTTGGGATGGTGTTTGCATATCCATTAAGTACAGTTTTGACACTGTTTCTTTTTCAATTGTCAAGCACAAAATTTGCCAAGGTGTTAATTTGCAGATGATGCAGCCATGATTGGACTCATTAGTAATGCGGATGTGCATTTTTATTTTAAATCGGCAGGTTTACAGGCTTTCATGAAAAAAAAAAAAACCTGCTGCTAAATCTGATCATCGCTTACCAGTGGCAGGGTGGTGTAGTGGTTAACACTGTCACCTTGCACCTCCAGGGTCTGGGTTTGATTCCCGCCTCTGATCTGTGGGTACTGTATGCGTGCATGTGCTCCCTCTGCTTGATGAGTTTCTGGTTTCTCCAGTTTTCTTCCACAGATTAGGCTAACTGACATTTCGAGAGAGTCTGTGCCCTGTGATGGATTGGTGTCCTGTCCAAACGTTAAAAAGACCTTCATTACAGAAAGGACGAATCAGAACACACGTGATGGTAAACGGATCTGTGGAACTGTTTAGATATCTGGGTGTGATTTTGTGATAACAGACTGAGCTGGAGTTACCATGTTGATTACATCATGAAAAAAACTATACTTACCTCTTTACCACTAGTACTTAAATTCATTCAAGGTTAATTTTGAATGTTTTTATGCATTTTCTATGCAGTGTGTGGAACTATTAACTATCTTATCCTGGGGACTGGAGTTAATGTAAAAGAAATTAAATTGAAAAAATTTAATTGATAAGTACAGTATATATGCAATAGCGTATGTCATTGGGTCAGATAGTGTAGAAATATAATCTGATTCAGAGATTGAAGAATAAGAAACTATACAAAATAAGAAATAGTTGTCAGATTTAAGATGTTTTAAAGACTATCATACGATCAAGAATAACATCATTTTCTCTTAAAAATTTAGTTAAATATGAAGCAGCAGATTTCCAATCTGTAAAAAAGAACAGACATTAGAAGATGAAATGTAACTATCAAAAAGAGGTAAAGTTAATGAATTTATATAAATATTTATCATCTAACCTGTATGCAGACTGGGTATATTTTTCACCTGAGCAATGTGTAGCTTCCTTGGTCAAAATTTATGTACGTGTCCAATTCCTCCCCGTCACTAGGGGGCTCCACATTAAGGCTACTACTACCACTCAGCCGGGAGGGCCGAAGACTATCACGTGTTTCCTCCGAACCACATGACGCCAGCCGACCGCCTCTTTTTTGAACTGCTCGCTCGCACACCGTTGGGGGCGGAGTCACACACTCAGAGGACGGCGCTATCCGCTCCTTCCGCTCGCGTGAGCTCACAGACGCCCCTGACTGGCTGTAGAGCCGTGATTAATGTGGGAGGAGCACTAAGTACCTCTCATCCCTCCCCTCTGAGAGAGCTCGGCCAATCAGCTCCCTCTAGACCTCCGGCTGCGAGAGGTTACAGCATCACCCGGGAATCGAACTCGCGATCCCCGGATGATAGGGCGAACGCTGCACCACAGCGCCACCTGGAGGCCCAAAATGTCATTGTTGTAACTGATGACAAATTAGCGCGTTGACATCGTTTATCACAAGCATGGGACACTAAGGGAAAAACAAGAAAGTCTAATGATCAAAGTGGATAGAGGTGGTGCTCAAGGCGGTTTTGCACTTCTTGAGGTTCAGGTTGTTCAGAGATTTCCTCATAGAAACACAGATTGAAGCCTGAAGCCACAGTCACTGAGCTGACTCTTGTGAATACTTGTAAGAACAGGAAATAAGGAAAAGAGCAGAACTGGTGGGAGAAGTAATCTGTCAGACGGCAGAAATCTGTGCAGTTACATGAAATGTTTATTTAACAAGACATTCTGAAACATTAGACAATATCAAAATCGGAAAGCAGGAGGAAATTCTGGTGATCAGCAAGACTTTGTAAATCAGGCAGTAATACTCTACTAATTCTCTATGATTTTGTAATGAGTGGGTGTTTTTATTAAATAGGGTTTGATGATCTTTGAACAATGTGGTCGACTTTGTGAGTTGCTCATCCACGCAAGACGGATTGTTTTAATACGCCACTGCTATCCTTTAACTAAACTCTATAACGATAAACATCCCTTCATATGTTGATGATTTAAGCACAATTCCTTAGCTGAATTTCACTTTTGTCTGTATGCTCTTCTGTACTTTACTATTATTTAATCTTTAATTTGTATTTATACTTGTTTATTGCCTACTGAATCTAAACCCTACAAAATGTGACGCTTTGCCTGAAGAAGTAACTAAGTTTAAGACAAATTGACTATGAGAGACGGATAAGTGGTTTGTGTAATAATGATCATTTATATGGCCTTCAGGGAGCGTGGAGTGTCTGAATGTTCCTGATTAAAATATGCTTCAATATGTAAAAGTTCAATGCTTCAAATATGTACCTACCTTTAGTTTATCAAGAATATAGTTATATTCCACGTTCACATCCCCCCCCCCCCCAACAAGTTTTATTCCAACCATTCTCTTTTGCTAAAGATAGATTTTAATCGTACTCTGAACAACAACCATCTCTTTCAGCTGTCTGTTATTCTTCTTCCCTCATGCACTGGATTACAAGCAGCCCACTGGGATGTAAACCAGCCCTGAGACATTTTCTTTTTACTCAGTGAATAATTGAGTTTCCATATGTACTTTTATCTGAAACTTTATTGGATTTTGGTACCACTCAGTTTTTCCTTGAAATAGCACTCAAACAATACATTCTCCACTATATACTGCATCCCCGGTACCAAGTCACTAAAGAGCTAATGGATTCAGGTTGATTAATGCCTGAGCTCTGTGGATTCAGGGACAGGCATCAGTTCATTGATATTTCAGAACAACTGTTGGACCAGATATTTCACAAGCTGAATGTGCATTAAAGTTGTGCAGTCTATCAAGTATCAGACCTACGAGTTAGTCTAAAGCTGGAAATCAGCATCTCAGCAGAAATCAGTGCTGTTACAGTCTCCGACCTGAATGGTTTGGTGAACTGCCGTTGTCGAGATGCAACCAGCTCAAAAAATGTCTGCGCATGTCCCTATGCTGGTCCTCATGTTGTCTCGGGATGTTTTTCCTTTGGCACCTCTGGTCCTTAGGATTCTACCTCTGCATGCAGTCTCTGTAAAGCTACTTTGCATGAATTCTAAAAGCACTAAATGCATAAACCTCTATGATTTTACCAAACATTTGCTGTGGTATCCATTTTAAGCAATGGATATCACAGTCATGCTAATATTCAGTACAACAGCACAACCTCAAGTGAGAAACTCACCAGATTCACTTTACATTTACACTTATTACACTTTAGAATATCAGCTCCGTTAACGTCTGGGTTTTGGGGTCGATTCCCAAATAGCTAGTGCACTATGTAAGGTGTACACTTCCTTGTTCCACTCATCAGTAGTGCCCTTGATCAGGTTAGAGAGGGATTTGGGATTCAGCCTTGTGTTAGAAACTATAGAAACTAGTTAGCTTTGTAGCTAAGCGTTAGCCGTGAACAGAACGACACGGATGGTTCAGAGGATCGATTACTGCAGAGACGCGTGTTGTGTAAGACGACATAACGTCATCAGATGTGTGTTGTGGCTGAAAGTGCTTCTGTGACGGGGTGTGAATGTGGGTGTGGTCAGGCAGCTGCTCTCTCCTCAGTACTGCGGACCGTACAGACCGACTCTCACCCACGCTGAGACACACAGTCAGTGTCATTAACCACTGGACCACACCTGGGACACGCCCAGTCACACACACACAGTCAGTGTCATTAACCACTGGACAACACCTGGGACACGCCCAGTCACACCCACAGTTAGTGTCATTAACCACTGGACAACACCTGACTCTCACCCTCGCTGAGACACACAGTCAGTGTCATTAACCACTGGACAACACCTGGGACACGCCCAGTCACACATCCAGTTACACAGCACAGTGCTGTTATGCCCTATATCATCACTCATGGAAATCCTCTCGTCCAATCAGATTACTCGGCCTACAAGCTAGCTGTTGTATAATAGCTCTACTACTTTTTCAAACTACATTCCATTATATGAAAATAATGCACAGATTCTGACATTCAGATTTGAGCATTCAGATACTTAAAACACAACATAAACGTAATGCGGGTAAGAGTCCTTCTTACACCTGAATTAGAGTGCTAGTACTGTATGTGTGAGAGGGTTTTTTTTTTTTTTTTTTTTTGGTAGATAATTCACCCAAGCTTCATCACAGCTTCGGAACAGAATGGACAATTATCTCCAAGCAAATGCCTGAAATGTCTCATGTTGAAAATGTAGCGTTCGTCCTTCCAACCTGGCAGAGACAAAAGTAGAACTGAGTATAAAGTTTGAATATTAGCTCATTGTATTCTAGATTGTTGCCTTCCTGGAAAGCCTTGACTCTCCACGTCCTTATTTTTTATCACAGGCATGTATTATATAGGAGGGTGAAAAAGCCCCAAAAAGATTGGATGGGTGGATGGATGGATGGGAAATGGAACAATCTGTATTTAAGTAAATAATTGAATAGACTCAATTTTCGGAAGTTGGCAAACAGAGTCTGGGTAATGTTTTCACCGTGGTGCTGAAATAGTTTGAGACTGCATTACCCAACATCAACATCATCTTGTTGGCTCTGGAGAGCCCTTGAGAATGTTATTAGCTTGGTGTTTGCCTTGCCATTTTCCACCCGAGGCAGATGGGTAATTACCCAGCTAATAGTCTGATTGAGAGGAATCAGATGCAGTGGCTCACCCAATTAGATGATACATTAGCTTTCTTTCGATGTAAGCAGCTAATGTGTGAAGCAAAGTGGCATTTTCTTTTTCTATCGGCCTAAGAGAATGGACCAAGTCTTCATCACCTCAAAAAGCATTCGGAATGCAAATTACACGCCGCTAACCAACATAAAGTGCACTGGATGCTGAGGATATTTGTGTTTGATGTGTCATAAGTTGCGGTGGACTACATTGTAAGTAATGAAAATGTAAGGAGGTTTTTTTTTTTTTTTTTTGGTGCAAGTGCCGTTGTTTTTCGACAAATCATTTTCCGTGACGGGGGTCGGGGCAGGGGGTGGGTATTGTGGGGGGTTTGTGTGCTAGGGAATAAATGCATTTGAGCAAATCTGTCTTATCTACATGACAAAGAGGCACATACAACTAAGTGTATGCGCAGTACTGGAATATTTAATAGCACTTCCATGCCCAAAGCATTAGAATGTACTCGAGTCATTCTTTTGTGGCAGGGTTATTAGAGTCTCTGAATGATGCTTACAGAAGAACTACCACATCTTTATCTTTGTTTGAGCTCCTCTCTGGGTGTTGCTGTGTGTTGAGCAGCAGCCAAACACATTAGAGCACATCTGTCCACTCGTGCTCACCAGTGCCGCCAACTCTTTCTCACCATTTTCTGAAGAGCTTTCACTGCTGCCATTGTCCACCTTCTCTGACAATTCTCTTCTCAGCACCCCTCCTTGACAGCTTTTGAAAAAAAAAAAAAAAAAACAAGAATAGAAGACAAGAACAACATCAACAGCAACAACAACAACAACAACAACAACTACTATCCGACATAAAATATCATAGTAAGTTTACAAACCTCGCCGTGCTATAATTCTTCAGGTGAGGTGTTGAATCTAATCTGGATGGAAATCTTTATGCAGTACACGTTGTATTATGTAGGTTATATTGTCGTAATATGTGTAATAAACACATTTGATTTTGTGTTTACCTGGTCAAGAATGCTCTCACTTGCTATTAGTTCAGTCATTGTGTAAGCATTTCCAGGCATAGTAAATCATAAATTTAGCTTATATAGACAAAAGTGTAAACATATAATATAATAAATGAAATGTGTATTAATCATAATCTTCCATCGACATTAGTGTAGGAATAAATTGATTCAGTAATGTATCGTGATTCTTTTGTGTTGCAGTTTGCATATGGCCAAAATCAAGTTTTAATGACTTTATTTCATTTTACATTAGACTTAATTTATATATGTTTTTAATTTAATGGTAAAATGTTGCAGTTCCTCTATAATCCTGCAGGGTTGATCTAAAGTATTCACACATCACAGCATCCAGTGTGGGAGGAGCAAATTATTTGCTAAATTTGTTAAGAATTGTAATAAAATCTAAAAAAGAAATAAAAAAAAGAATATAGAAAAGGGACATTAAATTATTTTTTCACCCAGGCTGTGACGCACACTTAGTGTAGATACATACAGTATAGTTAAACATCCCAGTGCTGTTATGCTCTATATCATCACTCGTGGAACGGCTCGTGTCCAGTCAGGTTACTTGGTCGGAACTAACTCATATAATAGCTAATGTATAATCTAATAACTACTTTCCAAACTTTCCGGGATGCTGAAAATAATGCATACATTCTGAACAGTCAGATTTGAGCAGTTACTCACACTGTGGAGTAAAACAGGAGCTACACATATTTACTGTAAATTTTTTAAAAGACATCCAGAACTAAAACACAACATAAACGTAATACAGGTACGAGTCCTTGAATTAAAGTGCTAGTACTGTATGTTTTCTTTTTTTTTTTTCTTTTTACTCAAAATAATTACAAAAAAAAAAATACAAAATAGGGACATTTATATCATGATAATATCGTGATACAAATCAAATCAACACCTCGGTACCGTGATAATATCGTATCGGGGGATTCCTGGTGCTTCCCGTCCCTAATATAAAGTAGGTAGACCTGCATAATTTCTACTGCACCTCCATGAATTTCATTGTAGGCATTAATCAAGTGTTAGCAATGACAAAATTGATGCCTTCCAGACTGCACCATGCTATTACGCACTGCGGCGATACTGTCTTCATCAACCGTTAATCAAATTTTTTCATTGGAAATTATCCGGCTCTCAGACACAAAATGGGTGTAGCAGAGACTTGAAGAGCATAAAAAGTTATTAGAGGTAGAAAGTGCATTGAAGGTATCATTATATGGCCAAATGGCCTTCGTGGAAAATGGTTTACTGTGGAGAGGGGGGAAAAAAAACACCCTGAGGGTGCACTTGAATATTGTTACTAAACAATGACCCTGAGTGGCTCCTCGCCATCCAAATGTCAACATTCACACTTGGAGGCATATGTGTGTTTTATTGTAGGACGTCGAGTGCCGTCTAAAGAACAATTATTCCTATAATCTCCACTGGCTAGATGGAAAAAGAGACATATTCTTCACTGTCAGAAAAAAAAAGAATCTGTTATTATGAAACACAAAGGCCACGTTAGAGATATAATAGATGCTCAAAGAAAAAAAAAAAAAACCTTTTGTGCTGTGGAGAATGTTTTACAGTTTCATGAATATACTTAAGCACTTTCAATGTTTGTGAAATGAAATGTTCAGAATGTAAGCTTTTATAAACCGCTGCTTGGCAAAATATTTTATGGATTTTAATTGAATGTCTTATTTGCACAGCAAATAAATGGAATTAGAAAAAATTATCACTTTGGTAATAAAATTTATTATTGTTATTATTATTGTTATTATTATTATTATTATTATTATTATTATTATTATTAGGTTCTTTTAGGTTACTGAACATATGCTTTAAAATAAATGCCGTTCACAAGAGAATGTAAAACAGCATAAAAAATGAAGAACTCAAGAACGCAGGGACGTAAAGCGTAAGTATTTTACTTACAAGTCAATTTACTCTCATTTATATCATCCTTCAGCTAAAGCAGAAAATCAATACGTACTCATGGCACGGAGATTCCAGGTAAATAATCGCCTTACCAGGTTCCACTTTTTTTTTCTTTTTATTGATTTGTTGTGCATTAAAGGCAAGACAGCTTCTCTTACTCCTTTACAAAGTAAAGCATTCTTTTACTTTTATTCCTTAATTATATCTTATTGAGTTTACTGAAAAAAATCGATTTCCTACATGCAATGCTTGTTCATTTTTATCGCATACTGTACAGCCACTACGTAGGCGTAGTTTATTCATTGCTATACTGTACATAATGTTTGAAGCACCAACCCCCCCCCCCCCCCCAATTCGCCCAACAATGGAAAGGGGCCACCAAGGGACCCCTAATTGTGACAAATCCACATCACACACACAAAAAAAAAAGCCACTAATAAGCATGTAGCAAGAAAAAACTCCATATCCATCATCCACAGTCCTCTGGGTACGACCAGATTGTAAAATTATATCTGCATAAAGAACATTTATATGGCTGGGATGAAACAGGCATCCTGGATGGTTATCGTCAGTGTGGTGTATAAAAGTTGATCAAATGGGTTTAAGATATTAACATTTGAAGATGAAGCATTTAGAGTAGATGCTGTACGAGACGTTAAGCTCCAATGTGTCCCTCGTTTGCAAGTAAGCGGGTGTTTGAGATGGAGAATGAATAGAATGAAAAATTTCATCATCACAAGTAGAAGACCATCAAACATTTCAAAACCAGCAATTCTTCTGCCTGCTCCTTGATATTTTTCTAGCAGTGGCGTCAAGGATGATTCGCATTTCTGAAGCTTTTTATCAAAAAAAGACCCAAACCAAAAGTCCATAAAGTCCATTGATATCACCTGATTGAATGTTGTAGACTCTGTGAACGTAATATAATAATCTACGAATGATGTCATGACTGTGCAACTTTAAAGTTTTAAAATTAAAGTTTTTTCGTATGATTCCTTTTGATTTGTTATGAATAACCAGAAACAAGCGCAGTGTGAGTGTCAGAGAAAAACAAGAAATATTTAATATCAGGAATAAACTTTTTGACTAGTCAATATATGAGGCATTAGTCTCGCACATTAGAGACCAGAAAACAACATTTGGACTCGGCGTTTGTGAAAATGATTCCTCACGCTCATCTTCAGAGTCCTGGAATACGGCGTGTGCTATCAGGGAAGAAGAAACCCTCCACAGATGTGATGTGCTGGTGATTCAGGACATTCAGGTGGTCATGTGACTTCATTTTATCTCCACATGACGTTGCTGAGTCTCGACCTGAGCGACTGAAGCGACCCCAGATCATAACACTGTCTCCAGAGGCTTGTACAGTGGACACTATGCATGATGGGAGCATCGCTTCATGCGCTTCCCTTCTCACCCTGACACGCCCATCACTCTGGAACAGACTCAGTCTGGACTCATCAGGTCACATGACCTTTATACATCACTCCACAATCCAGACTTTTACGCTTCCACTTTTTTTCTAAGTCTCACTAACAAGTGGTTTTCTTATGGACACACCGTTGTTTAGTCCCAATCCTGTGAGTTCTCATTACATTGTGTGTGTGTGTGTGTGTGTGTGTGTGTGTGTGTGTGTGTGTGTGTGTGTGTGTGTGTGTGTGTGTGGAAATGCTGTTATTTTGACAATTAGCTTAGTTTTTTTTTTTTTTTTACTACTATTAAACTTTCCCAATTGTTTAACTTGGTATTAATGTGTAAGATATTTTTTTTCAAATTCCAGTAACTTTAATGCTTTCTTTGTTTGATTCAGGACAACAACTTTCTGAAACAACAACTTTCTGGACAGAACTAGAAATAGTCACTGGACTTTATTATTATTATTATTATTATTATTATTATTATTATTATTATTATTGACTTATTATCACCTAACAATTTCCACCTGCCAGCCAGGGTGAAGATTAATGTGCTTTGAACGAGGTTAATATCTGCTTGTCTTATCAAAACTTTTATAAAAAATGCTTCTGAGTACTAATTAATTTACAATAGTTTATTTAGTTAAATAGGATGTACTGGTACGATTTTTTGAAAAAAACACATTTTTAAGATTATTATTATTATTATTATTGTTGTTGTTATTATTATTATAATACTAAAGACAGTTAAACAACTTTACTTTAAACCAAACTCCAAAACAGTAGGTATGGATGCATTAAAAATTAAATCAGGTGCAAAGCGGTTATACAATATACATACATGTGCAGAAAAACAAGACACACTGACAGGTGTTTAACTGAATTTGAATGAACATGGTGTCAGTGAATTTCACCCTTCAGTGAAAGTGGCTTACTAATGGAATGAGCAAGCAGTCTGTTGGCCCTCTGCACGCTCCCTGTGATGGGCAGGCGGGTGCGAGTTGCTGTCAGGGGGCTTCGAGCAACCTTCAACTCTGCCTCAGCTTATAGAGGATGCTGCAGGCTACAGCACCGCCTTTGACTGTTAATGAAGGTCAACAGGTGGAACTTTAGGGATCTAGTGACACTCTACCAGTAAGCAGAAATGAAAGAGTGGATGATATTAAATTTCAATACACTTTGACAATAATTATTACTTCTTTTGTCAATTTCCCAGTTTCTCAAGCCTTGTATAGTTTATTTAGTTTACCTCAAAATAATACATTTAAAACTACTGTACAGTATAAATTCCGGACCTGGATTGTAATAAGCAAAGCTGTAAATATCTTGAAAGAAAGAAAAAGAAAGAAAAAGCTATAAAACTATAAATTGGCAAGATACAAAACAATATATATATATTTTTTTTCAGGATGTAGCTAAGAGACAGACACATCATGGTTTCAACAATGACATATTGTCATTTTATTACAAGCTCTTAATGCCCATTGTGTTTATTGTAATTTACATTTACATCAAAAAAAAAAAATGCAAGAGACCTGATAATTAAGGGGCAGCCAGGCATAATTATGAGCCATAGTTACATGGGCGTTTGCTTAATTAATGTAGTTACTGGCCGTCTTTTGAGCACTTGTATTATGAAATGTTATTATTTGCATTCTTTCAGTTTCTTGTGATGTACCTATTAAATGCCATGCTCTGAATTAATGAATGACCTCGACTGAACATTCAAAAGACGGCCTTCGCAAGAGCTCCTTCCATTATAAGTGCAGCCCCAGCTAGAGAAGGAGTGCTGTGCCTCGTCTGCTGTTTTTCCTCCCATTCAACTGGAAACTGCAAAGCTACTGTAATTGATGGAGTGTGTGTGTGGTGGTGGTGGGGGGCCGGGGGGTGGGGGGGGTTGGGGGGGGGGGGTCGATGCACCTGGAAGAAAAAGACTCAAAAAGCTGTGTCCTTGTGACTTGTGGTTTAAAAAAAATTATAATAAAAAAGTTTTTTTTTTTCTTAAATGTCTTCTAATTATTAAAAATTTAAGCAGGGCTACAAACATATGCTGCGATATGAAACTAGTACGTTGAATTCGTTGAACAAAATGATTAAGAGCTCTCCAGCGTTAATGAGCTGAATTTTCACATCAAAAGTAAAAAAAGAAAGAAAGAAAGAAAGAGTATATGACTGAAAGTATGATTTAAGATTCTAAAAGATTTCCTTCTGAAAGGATTGAATGGCCCCCATCATTAAATACCTAATGAAATAAATGAATAAATTAAATTACACATAGCGCCTAAATGCTAAGTCATTTCAATAAAGCGCAGAACAATAAAACGCTATCCTTGACTAAATTTTCTAAGGCGCTGAAAGAAAGGAACTTTGATTGAATTTAGGAAATAATAAAAAGCATAAGGACAGGTTTTTCAAAACTTTAAATGAGCTGTTCGTTCTTCAGTATTTACAAGTGGATTTATGTTTCATATTCATATTTTGTGTCTATGAATACACTAATTCATCAGCGCTGCATAGACATGAGCGCGGCTTTAAAGTGCGTCAAGCTACAGTATGTACCATATATGAGCGATTCAGCGTCTGATTTACGAGACATCGAATTTTGCAGTGATTCGAGCACAAATGATGAATCTGCTTCGGCGGCGTGGGGACGAGCTCGTGGCCACTGCCCCCCCGGCGCATCCATATGGCATGCTTCAATTTCCCCTCGTATACAACTCATTTACATTACCCACACCATGCTGCAATTATGAGCCAAGAAAAACTGGGCTGCCTACATCTGAAGAAAGAAAGATGCCTCCGAACGAAGAGCTGAGGAACAGGTTTGAATTGTCAGAAAATAAAAGGACAATGTTTTGGAAGTGTCTGCTGTTTACGGCCATATCACGGTAAAGATAGAGGCTTTTTTTTAAACCTCATCTGCAGGTCCTGTAGTGAAGTGAACCTTTAGGTTTAACTATATTTTAGTTCGAAGTCGCTGCATGCGTAGTCGATCCATCCGTTATCTTTACCAGTCAACCTGTTTCAGGGAACTTAGGGCACAAGCAGGTGGCACACGCTGCATGATAGGGGTGATGTACAAATACAAATGTTTTTTCAGTATCTCCAACTCTGTGCATGAACAGATTTTCTCATTTATATTCACCTTTTTCACCAAAATTCTGCAAGCAAATTAGTCTCAAACAAACACACTTCATGCACCAGTCTCAAGACACCACGAGTGCGAATTAGTCTCAGAACACGCAGGTTAGGAGATTGCAACTGCTCAACACGCGCTAAAGAATTTCAAGACATCTGAGGCGTGGCCGTTTCTTTATGTTCCTACAGGTGGCGCTCTAAATTATTCACACATGGGCATCTCATGCTGTAGAAGTGAATTATTTATTTAGTAGTAATAATTATAGCGGATACATCCTACTCAGTAAAACAAATTTAGCTTTTTCTTAAATTTAATTTGGAGTTTGTAATGTTTAAATGCTGCATTTGTTTGTTTGTTTTTAAGTGAGAAAACTAATATAAGGAATGAGGTTCCTCATGTTTCATTCGGTTGTGAATCTGTTGAACAAATCTAATAAATCTTTTCAGGTCTGAACATGAATTTTGTATTTTTTTTTTTTTTAAAGTTCAAGGTCATGGAATTGAAAAGAAAAATGTGACATTGAATCAGAATATTTATTGAATCATGATATTTACAGAATCACAATGTTAATCTAAACTACTCTAATCAGCACCTGGGTGCGGTGATAACGTCGTGTCAGGCGGTTACTGGTGATTCCCATCCCTACTGAATGGGGTGCAGTGGTGGGAGGAGTGGCTGGAGTGTATCCCAGGAGCCTTAGGGCACAAGGCGGGGTACAACCTGGACAGGGTCCTTGTTATACGTATTGTTGATATTGATTTTTATTATGCAGGTAATAAAGTGCTTATATACTATACATGCATTTCCAAGATGAACTGACAAACGAATAATCTGATTGGAATACAGTACACTCCTTTCAGACTCTACTTTGATTGAAGCTCCGCGTCTTCGGTGGTCTGAAGGCCCTGCCTGAGGCTCAGCGCCGGAGCATCAACAGTCATCCCCTGCCAAACACACCAAGAGTGATAGCTTTACTAATTGCTACTGCATTTTTAATTTCTACACAAATTGCACAGCACTAATATTAAACAGGCTGCCAGAACCGTGTTGCTCCTTTCACCTTGCTTGAAAAGCACAAGGAGACGAGCCATCATTTCTTTTTTCCTGTACACAACAGCTTAGGAATTAACTCGTCGCAAACAGTGTATGACATTGACGTATACTTGTGTGTATACAGTACATCATGAGGAACACCTTGCTAGTCCTGGTCCATACTGTAGATCCGACACGGTGCTGAAACGCTCCTTAAGGGTTGTTGCTCCATGAGCATCACACAGTCGAGGCAGTTTGTCTGGACTGAGTTCTGGTGACTGTGGAGGCCGTGTGAGTACAGCGACCTCACCGTCATAATCGAGGAAGCCGTGTGAGATCCAGTGTTTGTCTTTGTGACATTACAGGGATGGACGCGCTCAGCAACGATACGCAGGTGGACTGTACTGTACCATGTGGTCCATAAAGCTCAGAGCATTTTAGCCATTATTTGTTTAGCTGTTTTTATCTTTTTAAGCATCTATACAGTAGGGCTCAGTATTTGTCCAGTATGGTGACATGTCATTTTTTCAGCATTGAATCGGCAGAATGATTAACTGAATTTTAGCTCATTTTAACCGACTGCCCAGACATGACTGAGCAAGACATAGGCAAAGAGATAGCACACATACACTTGATCACATGGTTTTTATTGTTGTTTTCAGTTGTTTCTTTGACCAAAATAATAATAATAATAATAATAATAATAATAATAATAATAATAATAATAATAATGTGCTCATTATGAGAGTTCTGCATTTTTGACTAGTAATAAAATGAACACGTTATAAAAGTCATGATAACTTTTGTTCTATCTGACAAAAACCCAAATACACAGTTTGAAGTCTGAAGCCTCCCTGTTAACACACACTGGTCAGGCTTCCATGTAAACACACATTCTTTTTTTTTTTAACATCATAAACCTATGCTGTGTTTGGATCTTTGCCTCTTGACCTTTAATGGGTTTAAATCATGCGCAGTTGGTACGAAGGGACCCGATGTGTGCCAAGTAAATCTCCCCCACACCATCACACCACCACCACCACCACCACCACCAGCCTGAGCTGCTGATACAGGACGAGCCAGGATGGATCCATGCTTTTATGTTGCTTACGCCAAACTCTGATCCGACCATCCGAATGTCACAGCAGAAATCGAGACTCATCAGACCAGGTTGTATTTCTCAGATCTTCTGCAGTCCAGTTTTGGTGAGACCATGTGACCTGTAGCCTCAGTTTCCTGTTCTTTGCTGACGAGAGTGACACCCGGGCTGGTCTTCTGCTGCTGTAGCACATCTGCTTCAAGGTTCGATGTGTTTAGTGTTCAGAGACGTTCTTCAGTAGACCTCGGGTGTAACCAATCCAGTCTGTGCGTCTCCTCTGACCATTTTCACCCAGAGAACTGCCCTCACTGTGCATTTACTCTTTCTCACACCATTATCTAGAGAGTGTGTGTGTGTGTGTGTGTGTGTGTGTGTGTGTGTGTGTGTGTGTGTGTGTGTGTGTGTGTGTGTGTGTGTGTGTAAAAATCCCAGTAGTTTAGCGGTTTGGGAAAAACTCAGACCAGCCATGAAGTCATGAACCTCCGGTACGTGTCCTCTTGGTTTTGTGCTTTGTGACCTGTGATCTGACACTTTTAGGTTGACGTACTGTACTGTACCCATTAGCACTGCGTTACCCAGCATGCACTGCACCCCACTGACGTCATTGCAATCACCTGTACCTTATTTATTTGATTCTTCGGTCCCAGTATCCTGTAGTCCTTGCTTGAGATGGTCCCTTTCCCTGTACTGTTGAGTTTACTGGTTTTGTTCACAGCTTGTATCTTGTGTAGCTTCGTATTAGCATTAGCCTTAGCTCCAAGTTTGTTTTAATTAATTATGTTTGAACACCTCGCTGCACTCGCACTCTGCGTCTCCTCCAAACTAACACAACACCCGTCTGGTACCAACGGCCATGGCATGTTTAAAGTCACTTAAATCATTCTTCTGGCGCTCGGTTTGAACTTCGGCGGATCGTCTGTGATCAGATGTAACATTTCAGCTGTTATGAATCAGTGTTTTAACTCTGCTCACTTCTTCTTCTGCTTCTTCTTGTATACAGCACATAATGATGATGAGTTCAAGTTGTGTCCTGCAAGGAAGATTGGGTGAAAAATGTATGAAGCCAAAACAGAAGGATTTCTAAGTAAGTACAAAAATTTGCATTTGTCAGTTCATTTCTTCTACAAAAATATTGTTTTAAATAACATAAGTAACAGGCTTAGTTACTGACTTCAGGTTAATCAAAGATGAAGTGCAAGTGACGAATAGTTACAGCAAACAACAAAATGCCTAATTTGGCCAGGGGTGCCCAAACTTTTCCATACAACTAAACATGCTTGATCCATAGCCTTTAAAAATTAATGCCTTATTTGGAGAAGGAACTCTTGATGATCCTGGCCGAAAGCACACGCTTTGCTTCATCGCCTGCCACTTCAGTCCCTGCCTCGCCTCGTACCCCAGTTTACATTGGCCTCCGCCCATCTTTCCCTGCCCGCGGCGCACATTTCTTCTTACCCCTACCCAGATTAAACCGCGAAAGCCTCCGTACGCCATCGCCGCTGTGCTTCATTCTCATCGTCTGCTCGTTCCGAGTGTCTTCGTCTGTTTATGAAGAGCGGCAGACGAGTGCCATTAGGCTTGGTGTGTGTGTGTGTGTGTGTGTGTGTGCGTGCGTGTGTGTGTGTGCGCGCGCGTGTGTGTGTGTGTGTGTGCGCGTGTGTGTGTGTGTGTGTGTGTGTGTGCGCGTGTGTGTGTGTGTGTGTGTGCGTGTATGTGTGTGTGTGTGTGTGTGTGTGTGTGTGTGGGGAGGCAGACGGGTGAAGGGAGACATGGAGAAAATTATAAGGGAGGAGGAAAAGGGAAAAATGACAACAACGAGTGTCCAAGTACTGTAAATACACGCATTCTTCCGCCACGCTGGTACTCTGCGTGCACCGGCCTTCACGTCTAGCTAAGTGAGCTGCACTCTGTTGATTTTATAATACCCCCTTATTTCCTTTCTTCCGTGAAGGACTCTGTTGTTATCCCCATTATTCTCTTTCCAAGAGCTTTCTCACATCCTCGTCCATCATTACGGGCCTTGAGTGCTGCTTATGTGCTTCCATTTTTTTTTTTTTTTTTTAAACAGAGATCTTAATAAATTGCATCGATTATCCCTTATGCTGTGATCATACGTGCGACTGCATCAACAATTCCCAGGTCCTGGTATTAACAGCTGACTGGGGTGATCTTATGAAAGGTGAACCACCAGGAGGGATACTGTAGCTGTTCACACGTGATTATTTCGGATGTTTTCAGTGACCACCTCTGATCACTGAGAAATATGTCAAAAACAACCCAATGCCACTTCAATAGTGAACCCGGTATACCAGTCGATACTAAAGACCTTATGTTCAGCCATCAGATGGAAAAACAAATACATAAATAAATCGGCCAAAACATGGTATCGGTGCTGAAAAGTGTCTCACCAGCAAAAGTGAATTTTCAGATAGGATCATATAACACCATTTTTCATAATACTCATCTTCTTATCTCCCGATTCATGCCTTGTTTTTTCGTACATATGCATTCACATTTATATTTTTATCAGATTAAAAGAAAAAAAAAAAGAGCTTAATACAGTTTCAGGCCCTTTTACGTTTTCATGTCTGTAACTTTTTTTTTTATTTTTATTCAAATCTTTCTGTCATTCAGATGAAATTCGGCCAATTTAGATTTCACATTTTTCATGTGATATAAACATGAAAAAGTGTATTATTCTAAAATGCAAACTTGTTAAGATATTGCAACATGAATGTGACGTGGTTACGGACACTACAGGTTTCTTTGCTTTTTAAACTTGACGTTTTTAGGGACGTGAGATCGGTCACTTCCATGTTGCATAAACTTCAAAAGGAAGTTACATTTTCTTTATTATATGTTTAATATAAAATAACAATAACAACAACAATAATAATAATAATAAAGTCAGCACCAGTGCTGTTTTTCGGCAGAAATACCATTACATTTAGTCATAACACTTATCCTCGGGCTGTTATACATCTATGCGGCATCTTGTGAAGCTCTCGCATTTCATGAAACTGAAATTCAAATGTGAATTTTGCCTCTTCACGCCTCTTTAAGTCCACATGCACGTCCTGCCCAGCCGAGTGGAGTTTACGCCCAAATTTCCATTTCAGATCCGACCGTTTCCCTACTAACTCATAAGGATGCATGCAAAATTCTACCCTGCATCAATCTCGACGAGGCTCTCCATCTTTGTTATTTGTCTTTTTTTTTTATCTCTTTCCGCAGATCAAAGACAGAAGCAAAACTAAATCTTTTTCCTTTCCCTTCATTGTCCCACCAGTCCTCTTTGTGAACTTTGTACCAAAGCCCAGATGAATAAAAATGGCCAGCCGTTTGACAGAGTGGATGGTATGTGGAGCCATCTGTTTTGGAGGACACCCAAAAATCTTGTATATGGGCCGTACTTAGCTGTCCCACTATTCCATTCCAAGAGTGCACTAGCCTCCTAATCAAGCACTAGGCCATATACTGCCCATCTCTTGGCTGGCTTTTTTTCCACAGTACAATTAAGTAATTTATTCCTTTCTTCACCCTCCTTTTTAATGAATCCAAACCACAAACAAGCCCCAGTTGCTCCTATTCAAGGCTTGTGATTGCATCTGGCAGTAATTGCTGCAAAGCCTGAAGTGGGAATGGGATGGGAGCACATTGTTTTGGGGGTAATAGGTGAAGACCTGCCTCTCTTGACCTGTAATACATTAGTGTCAGTGAACATTTGGCAGCCCTCAAATGATTAGCAATGAAGATGAATTGAGCAAAAAAAGAAAAAAAGGAAAAAGGTAGAAAATCTGTCTCATCTGAAACACTGGGGTCTGCATACATTTGCATGCTGATTAGTTGTTCTTTTGTCTGTGTTCCTAATTATTATGACACATAATGTCTTCATCATGCAAGATTCAGATCTGCTGTTCAAAATGTATTTAGGGAGGAAAGAGGAAAGCTTCGCCGCTTCTGCGGTGGCACTTGCAGGCTTTGCCGCGCTCTTTAATTGGGAGTAGATTTGATGGGGTTTGAGTGAGTCTGTTCGATCTTGCTTCCGAAAATCACGTTTGTTTTGTTCCTGTTGACAAACACGTCCTCTGCTTTTATGATTGCTTTGATGTGCACTGAGCATCGAGGCGATGCTGTTGACGACTTACAAATACCGCACGATCTTACATGCGTGTGTTCACAGTTGATTTTAAACTGTGATGCACGACAACGGTCCAAGTTTCTGCCTAATGGAAGGTTTTATATATACATATATTTGTTTGACCATAGAGGACAGAAGGGTGGATGTTTTTCATAACATTAGTCGCTGCGTTGACCTTCGACCTTTGTCATTTATGTGTGACATATACTTTTCACCTGAAGACTGATAAGGTTCCTGCAGAGGGTATCGACTGCTTACATGTACACAAAGAAAGTAACATTTTGGCAAATGTCATACATTCACAAGCGGCTACTGAGGCTGCATGCAGAAAATTCTATGTTTATCAAAATAAGATAGAGAGAAAATACCTTTTAACTAGTTGTGGTGAGAGTGTGATGGATTTACATCCCGTGTTGAAACTGGGAAAAATATTGTGCTGCAAATAAGGAGCATGATTGGGAGATAAACGGTAGCTTTGCTTTGTTGTTTGCTGACAATAATTCAGCTTGAAATCAGGGAGTTTAGGAAAAAATAAATAGTCAGTGGTACCTCGGCATACGAACGAATTTTTGCATAAAGAAGAAATAAATATGCAAGAAATTTTCCTCGGCATACGAAGCAAACCTGTCTGAAGCCAACCTACTGTATCTAAAAACTGATTCTTAGATATTGCGGTTAGATTTTCGGTCGCACGTACATCCGGTAGCCAATCGAACCTTGTTGGCGTCAGTGGAAAGCCAAGAAGGCCATCATTCTTTGGCGGCAAGTCCTTTGGCTTCATCCCAGGAGATGTGGAAGTCTTTGAGGTCTGTGATGAAAGTCTGGTGCCAGTCACTCATGGTCAGCCCCTGCTGCGCTCGCCCCCTAGTGGAAACCATCGCCTTCACGGGGGTTGCGTCTGTTGTCCGTGCTCGGCCAGGCGAAGGCGTAAAAATGTGCGTGTTCAAAGTACAGTACACCACATCATCTCTGGAGCATGGTGGAGGAAGTGTTACATACGTAGGCATGTGTGTCTGTTGGGACTCGACACAAAGCAGGTTGGGTCCATGGTTTCATGCTGTTGGCACCAGCTTCGACCTGTTTGTGAGCTTCAGCAGAAACTGAGATTCGTCAGACCAGACTACACTTCAAACCCTTTTTTGTTCTTTGCACATCAAAATATCAGGAATAATTTATGTAATTTGTCAGGGGTGTCCAAACTGCAACATATACAGTAATATGAAATGAAATGAATTTCCTCATATTACTCTCTTTTATTTCTTTATTTAAATCATATTTTGCTTTTATGTCACATGTTATTGCACTTGGTAAAAACAATATCCTATTCTCTGAATCTTTCTTTTTTTTTTTTTTTTCCTGATCCCTGGGGTGGGGGTTAAAGGCAACAGGTTGTCTAGCTTCTATAATAAACAGCAACAAAAACATACAAACAAACCAACAAACAAACAAAAAGCTACAGATGCTAAATTGATTGCTAAAGTTGCAATCGTTACCAATTTGGCAACCTTTCCGCACTCAGGAATGACTTTGGGTTTTCCTCAGTTGGGTTAAATTTTCATGATGAACTGCATCATAACTGCATAAATAACAGATGGAACTTGTGCCATCTTTACGTTTCCGGTTTACGTGGCATGATACCTTTACAATTCATACATTACAGGACCCAAAACCTGTCTCGCACAAAACTGTCTGAACAGAATGTAATGAATCTTTTGCAGTACTTAGATATCTGAGTTAAATGAAGTTTAACCTGCACCATCAGTGAAATCGTCATGTGTCGGATTTAATAATCTACTTATTATTAAATAATAATAATAATAATAATAATAATAATAATAATAATAATAATATCACTCATTACATTAAAAATTTATTAGATTTAACTTTGACTATTTCAACAAACTCTTTAACCATCAATGACACATACTAATGCTAATGCTAATGCTAATAATAATAATAATAATAATAATAATAATTATTATTATTATTATTATTATTAATTATTTATTTATTTATTTATTTATTTATTATTAAAAAAAAAATATATATATTTTTTAATTTTTTTATTTTTTTTAATTATTTTTTAATTATTATTTTTTTTTACCTCGGTGACCAGCAGAGTATGAATTTAAAGTCTGGTAATTTCTGGACACCTTGATCTGGAATCTATGAAGGACAGTTCCAGGCCTCTGAGACAAATTCCCTCCAAGAATGTGTTTTTTTTTTCTTTTCTTTTTTTGGGCCAAGACAACCAGCCTACAAGGCCCATGCAGCGTGTCAGGGAGGTTGGCTCAGGCTTCCACAAACAGATCACGAATTATTGTCTGAGCTCCAAGACGCCACTGCGATTCATGTTCTCCATCTGCATAGCATGACTCTAAATCATGAGAAACTTCCTAAAATAAATACTGATGTAAGCTTTAGACTTAAGGTTTAACGTGTTGGACCATTATACCCATTATACCCATACAGGATGTGGATGTTTCCAAACTGTTGTCACAGAGTCGTCAAGAATGTTTTCCTTCACTGTAACTCCTCCATAGGGCTCCATAAAGACATGTATGTCAAATACAGTACCAAGAGTGGCATGCATAGAGGCCTATCCTCATCCCAACCGAACATCACTGGGATGAACTGGAACTCCGACTGTGCACCTCCTGCCTGGCATCAGAGTCTTCCTTCAGTAATGTTCTTGTGGCCGTACTGGCACACGTATGTATCCATGTCTGGAATGGAAAACTTTCCCAGTAAAGTGGAATTTTGCATTCCCATGATTTTGCAATGAGATTTCTTGCAAGGACAGACTGAAGGTCCTCAGGTGTCCTCACATGTTTGGCCATATACTGTATACTGTAGTGCAAGATGGAAACCCGGAATACAGCACTAAGTAACAATCATTTCGGGAGTATAAGATTCTTGTACACTGCGCCCTTGGGTGTAATGAGTTCTGGTGTGACTGGATCTGGTTCACATTATGTTTCTCAAGGTTCCAGCATTTATTCAGGAACTGCTAAACATGTACAGTAGTAGGCATTGCAAGGACCCAACACCTTTTTACAACCTTTTGATTTGGACAACTGCTTGGTCCAGCTAAAAGCCCCCGAGGTCAAAGGCATCACGCTACCGGTTTATCTAGCTTGTGTGATCTTAAAAATTTATATTGAAGTGGCCCTTGGTAACTGAAACTAAATATTTTCATATTATCAGAGATTCTCATGAGAGCCATAGAGTAGCGTCCAGCTGTGTTCTTCATGCAACGCTGTACACCATTCCAAGGGCTCGCATCTCACAGCGCTGAAACACGGCTTAAAATCAATTCCTGCTTAATTAAATCTCCAACATTTGATAGAAATTAGACCAGTGTCTATAAACCATTCAGGACGGCAGCTGGTGTTGGAGGTGGTGCAACCAGAAACTATTATTTTTTGGAATGAAAAGGGAAAATATACGAAATAAAATAAAATATAGTGCTTATGAATTTTGGATGGATGCAGACGGCGGTAGGCGTGGCGATGCCTGGTACCGCTGCAAGAAGTGTTTCCACCTGATGGACATAGAGTACAGGACTGCTCCAGGACTGGTGATATACTGCACTTTCACCAGCTTTTATACGGTTAACATGACTTGTAACATCACGTCCACACCTATCTGAGTTCTAGAACATGATGGCTCTTCATGGCACTTTATCTGGATGATTCACAATGCCTGTAGACGGTAAGAGGGGCAAAACAGAAGACTGGTTACAGTATGTAGGTACAGTAATGCTTATGAGTTCCAGCTCCTCATCATCCCACACTGCTAACATCGTGCTAACTTGACGCGGAAGCCAGTTATCTGGGATTCCTATAGAGCCAGGATGTGACTAATGGTTCAGCCATCTGTGGCTTAAGGTTCTTGAAGGAAGCAGGTTTTTTTTTTTTTTTTTTTTTTTTAATAGCCAGGGCAAATGGGTACAATATTTAGTCACAACTCACAATGCTGTTTATTTTCTCAAATTTTAGAAATTTCTTTACTGTAGGACGAATAAAGGTTTATCTTTTCTTAAATGATGATTGATGTCCAATTACTTTCCGTTCATTCTGTACGGATATACAAAATCAAACATTGTGTTTTCTGAAGTAAATGAAATAAATGACTGAAATTTTCTTTTCCCTCACTGTGTTATCTGAAAAAAAAAAAATCAATAAAAACATAATAATAATCACGTATAAACAGATAAACACATCTCCTAAAATCACAAACAGCTTTACAAGGTAAAATAGTTTTAATAGGTAAAACAGGTGTGTACAGTGAAAGCGTAGATGATTTCTGAATCTAGGAGTCTTTGTGGCAATAAATCGGACATAAAGCCCCGACAAAAACCTATTTGTCTGTTGCAATTCTCTTTTTTAAATAAATTATTAAACTTTCTTTCTGCATCTAGTCTCCAAAATTTTCTCGAAGCTGACCCATGCAAGTTAACGCTCTTTAAGAAGACACTCTCGTCTGCACCTGAACTAACTAACCTCGCCTGGTGGAGCTGGTGACCGACAGTTAGTGAAATTAACAGGAGGTGAGAGTGGTGTTAAACTCTGAGCGGTTCTCTGTAGGTGCTCCAGGTGAGGAGAATAAACCACGGAGGAGGTGGACAGTCCTGAGAAACTCACCAGATTTACTGCAGATTTACACTGATTACACTTTCGAATATCAGCTCCGGTAACTTTCGGGTTCTGGGGTCGAATCCCAAATAGTGATAAATGGAAAGCTAGTGCACTATGTAGGGTGTACACTCCCTTGTTCCACACACCAAGTAGTGCCCTTGATCAGGGGTTAGAAAGGGATTTGGGATTCAATTCAATTTTATTTCTTTAGCGCTTTTAACAAGGGTCATTGTCTCAAAGCAGCTTCAGAAAATGAAAAGAAAATTTACGGAACTGTGTATGAGTGTGAAAAAATGTGTTTAGATTATAATGAGATTGTTCCTGATGAGCAAGACGAGGGTGACGGCGACGGTGGCAAGGAAAAACTCCCTGAGATGGCAATAGGAAGAAACCTTGAAAGGAACCAGACTCAACAGGGACCCCATCCTCATCTGGGTGATAATGGAGAGCAGGGATTATATAACAACATCATGCGAGTTAGGCTGCTGAAAGTTCAGTATAACAGAAGATGTCCAAGTTATCATGAAGTCCAGTTCAGCACAGGGGTGAGTCAGTGGGTGCAGAGGGCAGATGGGGTCTGGATCACTGGGAGCTCATGAGCAGCATGTGTAGGTCCAAACCATCATGAAGCAGAATCCAGCTGGAGCAGGTTCTTCTCTGGATGGTTGGTCTCTGTCTACTGGAGCTGGAACAATCTCCAGATTCCTCGGGATGGGGAGAGAAATGAAGAGCAGGTGGAAATTCAGGTGCAGGATGTTAGCAGCACTACATAGGAGTGTGCATTTAGATGTACTGGAGTACGAGGTTATGGAACAAATTACGTGTGTACCAGATTGAAGAGATGCATCTTGAGTCTATTTTTGAACTGGTCGACTGTGTCTGAGCCCCGAACACTGTCAGGAAGGCTGTTTTGTAGATTTTGATATTGTGGAAACTACCAGAAGTCCGGAGTTTTGCGATCTTAAGGAGTGTGGTGGATTGTGACGTATCAGAAGACATGTGATATGTGGGAGCTAAACCGTTTAGAGCCTTGTACGTAAGTAATGCTATTTTGTAATTAATTCAGCCTTGTGTTAGAAGCTAGTTAGCTTTGTAGCTAAGCGTTAGCCGTGAACAGAACGACACGGACGGTTCAGAGGCGATTCAGAACGAGTTAGGATCGATTACTGCAGAGACGCGTGTTGTTTAAGACGACATAATGTTATCAGATGTGTGTTGTTGCTGAAAGTGCTTCTGTGACTGGGTGTGAATGTGGGTGTGGTCAGGCAGCTGCTCTCTCCTCAGTACTGCGGACCGTACAGACCGACTCTCACCCACGCTGAGACACACAGTCAGTGTCATTAACCACTGGACAACACCTGGGACACGCCCAGTCACACAGACAGTCAGTGTCATTAACCACTGGACCACACCTGGGACACGCCCAGTCACACACACAGTCAGTGTCATTAACCACTGGACAACACCTGGGACACGCCCAGTCACACAGATAGTTAGTGTCATTAACCACTGGACAACACCTGGGACACGCCCAGTCACACAGATAGTTACACATCTCAGTGCTGTCATGCTCTATATCAGCACTCGTGGAATGTGTCTCGTCCAATCAGATTACTGTACTTGGTTGGAACTAACTGTTACATTTATGATCCTATTGTATGATTCTAATAACTAGGCGTATTCATGATGCCAAACAACTTTAACAACGAAATAAATTAAAATGTGAAGTAACTGTTCGGTCCTGCTCAAACCAACAAGGTTGGGAAGATGAGAACATACTGGTGAGAACATACTGGTGAGAACATACTGGTGAGAACATACTGGTGAGAACATGCAGTTCCCCGGATGGAATAATCCATTGCAGAACACTATTCCCACACGTTTCCTTAATCATCCACCACGAGTCTATGGACCACTAGAGGCAATTTTTAGAAGCTAGTCCACCTACTGGTCTGGAGAAAAGTGGAAAATCCCAGTTAAAAAAAAAAAA
>JAAGKR010007915.1:0-2500 GCA_011419295.1 Clarias macrocephalus | reverse complement strand
CCGAAGCAACTTTGGTGCTCTTTAATCTCAGGGACGTCTAAGGCAAATGTGTGCTTGTTGTGGCAGCAGTTTGGTCGTGATGTTCTGGTGTCCACCTTGTTTTTGCCTTAGATACGAGTGATGTACAGTGATGTTAGTCTGATTTAGTTCTTTCTTCTAAGTTGTAATTTTAGAAGTTGTAATTGTAATCACGATTAAAAGCAGAGCTTAATTTTGACACTATTTTTTTAAGTAAACATGATAATATTACATTAATATAACAATATTATGTTGTGTAAATAAACTTCCATGTTGTATATAGCAGTCAATCTACAGTAATAACTATATATATATAATCTATAGTGACCAGAATACACAACACAGTTTATTAACTTGAACCTTTCTGCATGTAAAAGAAGAGTTTATTTAAGTGGCGCCGTTACTGCACTTCAATTTAATTCCACTCGCGCAGCGTGCAGCTGACCCACATTCACACACCTTTGTCGAAACCAAATTGATGTCAAAGACAGCACAGGTTGTGTTATACAGCGGTGGCCAAAAGTATGGAGACAAAATAAGCCATGTTTTATAGTCCTGAGCACTAATTAGTGAAGCCCCCCCCCCCCGTATGAGAGTTGAGTTAATTAGTATTAGCTGGTTTAGTTAATGACTGAAACAAACACTGTACATGGCAGGACTTTACTTTCTAAAATGTCCACCTCTTTCACAAAAATGTCTAAAACAGCAAATTCTCAAGTGAACTATGAACGTCTGCGGCAAGTTTATTTCTGTAGCTGATCCCCAGGAGCGATCGAGCCGGCATGGACTGATGGAGCGAGTGACACCTGAGTACCGCAGATGTCTTTTTGATCCAGCAGCTTTTAGAGAATAAACAATTTCATATTAAATATTGATTGATGTATAGCAATTTCATCAACAAATTATTCTTATTATTGCTGTGGTTTTTTATAAAAATAAAAAAATTTTAGAATGTCATTAAAACACAAAAATGCACTTTTGTCTCAATGCTTTTTGGACATCAATGTAAACCAGACAAAACGTGTGTGTGTGTTGGGGGGCAGGGGGGGTGTTGTTGGATCAGTTCAGTCAGTTACACATCATAATTCGTTTGTGTGTCAATTTGTCTCTCACCACCCTGACTCCAAAATCAATTTTTTTAAAAATATTTCTTTTATTTATAAATGTTTGCATTTGATGTGATAAAATATTGTCAATTCTCTTTCATTCTACAGGTGGTGCACACTAAACTATTCACACACTGGCAGGCAGCAGGGCGTCCTGATTGTTAGAAACAATTTATTTGCTTATCTATCTATCTATCTATCTATCTATCTATCTATCTATCTATCTATCTATCTATCTATCTATCTATCTATCTATCTATCTATCTATCTATCTATCTATCTATCTATCTATCTATCTATCTATCTATCTATCTATCTATCTATCTATTGAATCAGGATACAGCGGAACCTCGGCATAATTTAATTTGTTCCTTTCAGCCAGGAAGTTAAAGTGTAAATGGGTCTCTCCAAATGCACAAGGACGACAAAGTTGAGGTATCGGAGCAGCCATCACAAAGCCCTGATCTCAAGGAGGCCTACAAACCTGACCCAGTTGCACCAGTTCCTTCAGGAGGAGTTGGCCAAAAGTGGAAGGAAACTGAAACGTTTGGCTCAAGTGTGACAGTTTCTGGGAAATTCTACCAAATACTACGGAAGTGTCTGTATGTACATTTTTGACTGATGAAATTCCATAAAATTCTCACTCACTCGATTCTGAAATTTAACAAATGCAAAAAACATGTTAATATTTTTTTTCATCTAAAACAGAAAAAGTTTGACAGTAAAGAAAAATAAAAGTTTTTGTGTACAGTAAATATCTGGTTTCAACAGTATGTAAACTGTCTTGACTCCCACATGATAATATCGTATCAGGTTCCATGATGATTCCCAAAAACACACATTTGTGTATAGTTTTACCAGCAGGTAATTATAATGAATGTGTTTCTGTGGTTAATTTTCATGTGTTTGAGCACCTGCACATGACACCAAGTCACACCTCTGACTGATGGAGAGATCGTCACATTTCTTAGAAATACTTAGAGGCTTTATGAAAAATGTATTTCCTTTAAACTGACCCATCTTTTCAGATCATAATTGTGATATTATTGTCATTATTTCTGTCTGCAAGAATGTCGTATCAACACGAATGTGACCTCGGGTGAGATGATTGTCACTAATGGATTTAAAGGACTACAAAATGGGACGTCATTAAAGCTGTCGATACTTTCTCAGGATAGTTCAGTTGTGTGGATGCGCACAGACTCTCGGCCTGGGTAGAGAAGGTGTGTGTGTGTGTGTGTGTGTGTGTGTGTGTGTGTGTGTGTGTGTGTGTGTGTGTGTGTGTGTGTGTGTGTGTGGGAGTGTGTGTGTGTGTGGGTGTGTGTGTGTGTGTGTGTGTGTGTGTGTGTGTGTGTGTGTGTGTGTGTGTGTGTGGG
>JAAGKR010007914.1:0-33949 GCA_011419295.1 Clarias macrocephalus | reverse complement strand
AATATAACAGAAGGAGAAGAGATTGGTCTTTTAGCTTATACAAGTATGTCACTGATAATATGTCTTGTCTTCTCATTGAATGTTAAAAGAAATTTCCCACCAAAGTTAATGTTAATGGATTTCTTTTGCCTTCACAGAGCCTGACACTGTTAACAATCTAACAGTAGTTAATGTTACAACCTCCTCTATATTACTGTCCTGGACTCAGTCAATGGGGAAAATCTCTTATTATGTAATCCAATATGAGAATAACAGTACAACAATCAATAACACTGCTGAAAGCACCATGATTAACATAAGTGATCTGATTCCTGGAGTGCAGTACACATTCAGAGTGTTTGCAGTTGCGGGAGATAATATAACAGAAGGAGAAGAGATTGGTCTTTTAGCTTATACAAGTATGTCACTAATAATATGTCTTGTCTTCTCATTGAATGTTAAAAGAATTTTCCCACCAAAGTTAATGTTAATGGATTTCTTTTGCCTTCACAGAGCCTGACACTGTTAGCAATCTAACAGTAGTTAATGTTACAACCTCCTCTATATTACTGTCCTGGACTCAGTCAATGGGGAAAATCTCTTATTATGTAATCCAATATGAGAATAACAGTACAACAATCAATAACACTGCTGAAAGCACCATGATTAACATAAGTGATCTGATTCCTGGAGTGCAGTACACATTCAGAGTGTTTGCAGTTGCGGGAGATAATATAACAGAAGGAGAAGAGATTGGTCTTTTAGCTTATACAAGTATGTCACTGATAATATGTCTTGTCTTCTCATTGAATGTTAAAAGAAATTTCCCCCCAAAGTTAATGTTAATGGATTTCTTTTGCTTTCACAGAGCCTGACACTGTTAACAATCTAACAGTAGTTAATGTTACAACCTCCTCTATATTACTGTCCTGGACTCAGTCAATGGGGAAAATCTCTTATTATGTAATCCAATATGAGAATAACAGTACAACAATCAATAACACTGCTGAAAGCACCATGATTAACATAAGTGATCTGATTCCTGGAGTGCAGTACACATTCAGAATGTTTGCAGTTGCAGGAGATAATATAACAGAAGGAGAAGAGATTGGTCTTTTAGCTTATACAAGTATGTCACTGATAATATGTCTTGTCTTCTCATTGAATGTTAAAAGAAATTTCCCACCAAAGTTAATGTTAATGGATTTCTTTTGCCTTCACAGAGCCTGACACTGTTAGCAATCTAACAGTAGTTAATGTTACAACCTCCTCTATATTACTGTCCTGGACTCAGTCAATGGGGAAAATCTCTTATTATGCAATCCAATATGAGAATAACAGTACAACAATCAATAACACTGCTGAAAGCACCATGATTAACATAAGTGATCTGATTCCTGGAGTGCAGTACACATTCAGAGTGTTTGCAGTTGCTGGAGATAAAAAAACAGAAGGAAATTCCAACTGCATATCTGCCTACACAAGTAAGACATGTTAGAAATAAGAGCTGAATGTCATAAGTAATTTCCTATGAGAGCTGCATGGTGGTGCACTTGGTAGTGTTACATGATGGTCACAGATCCATGCTATATTCAGGTAACTGTCTTTGTGGAGTTTCTACTGTATGCATGTTCTCCATGTACAGTATCTGCATGTTTATTTTCACATGTCTCTGTTTCCTCCAACCTCCCAAAGTCATGCTTGTCGTTTGACTGGTAATTCTTATTTGCCTTTGTGTGTGTGTGTGTGGAGCCCTAAAATTTACTGGTGTCCCACCTAGAGTGTATTTCCATCTTTTACTCGTTATTCTCAACATAGACTTTGGATCCACTAGATGGAATGTGATCAAGTGCTTACTGAAAATGACTGAAAACATAAAATTAATTTTAGCTGTTTGTAATGCTTTTTAACCTGTACTCACAGAGCCTGATGTTGCAAGTGACCTCAGTGTGACTGAAATTACAACAAGCTCATTGTTTCTAAACTGGACTGAACCAATAGGAGAAAGATCTTTCTTTAAAATACAGTGTAGCAATGGCAGCATCACCTTGAATTCAACAACCTTGATCACCTACTTTAACATTACTGATCTCAATCCTGGAGTGAGTTACATCTTCCTCATATCTGCTGTTGCTGCAGACAATATAACAGAAGGAGAAGAGATAGGTCTTTCAGCTTATACAAGTATGTTACTGATAATATGTCTTGTCTTCTCATTGAATGTTAAAAGAAATTTCCCACCAAAGTTAATGTTAATGGATTTCTTTTGCCTTCACAGAGCCTGACACTGTTAGCAATCTAACAGTAGTTAATGTTACAACCTCCTCTATATTACTTCAATGGACTCAGTCAATGGGGGAAATCTCTTATTATGTAATCCAATATGAGAATAACAGTACAACAATGAACACTGCTGAAAGCCCCATGATTAACATAACTGATCTGACTCCTGGAGTGCAGTACACATTTAGAGTGTTTGCAGTTGCGGGAGATAATAAAACAGAAGGAAATTACAGCTGCATATCTGCCTACACAAGTAAGACATGTTAGAAATAAGAGCTGAATGTCATAAGTAATTTCCTATGAGAGCTGCATGGTGGTGAATGCCTAAAATTAGATTTAGCTGTTTGTAATGCTCTTTAACCTGTACTCACAGACCCTGATGTTGCAAGTATCCTCAGTGTGACTGAAATTACAACACGCTTATTGTTTCTGAAATGGACTGAACCAATAGGAGAAAGATCTTTCTTTAAAGTACAGTGGAGCAATGGCAGCATCACTCTGAATTCAACAACCTCGAACACCTACTTTAACATTACTGATCTCAATCCTGGAGTCAGTTACACCTTCCTGGGTGTAACTGCTGTTGCTGCAAATAATATAACAGAAGGAGAAGTGATTGGTCTTTCAGCTTATACAAATATGTTTCATATATATATATTTTTTTCTCACTGTATAACTACAAAAATAATTTATAAACAAAGTTAATGTTAATTATTTTTTCGGCTTTACAGAGCCTGACACTGTTAACAACCTTACAGTGGTTAATGTTACAACCTCCTTTATATTACTGTCCTAGACTTAGTCAATGGGGAAAATCTCTTATTATGTAATCCAATATGAGAATAACAGTACAACAAACAATAACACTGCTGAAAGCACCATGATGAACATAACTGATCTGACTCCGGGAGTTCAGTACACATTCAGAGTGTTTGCAGTTGCTGGAGATAATAAAACAGTAGGACATTACAGCCTAAAATTTTACTGGCGTTCCACCTGTATTTCCATCTTGTACTCGTTATTTTCAGCATAGACTTGGATACACCAGTTGGAACATGATAAAGTGCTTACTGAAGATGACTGAATGCATAGAATTTGCATACACATTAGCTGTTTGTAATGTTCTCTAACCTGTACTCACAGAGCCTGAAGTTACAAGTGACCTCAGTGTGAAAGAATTTACAACAAGGTCATTGTTTCTGAACTGGAGTGAACCAATAGGAAACGATTTTTCTTTAAAGTACAGTGGAGCAATGGCAGCATCACTTTGAATTCAACCACCTCAAACACTTCCTTTAACATTACTGATCTCAATCCTGGATTCAGTTACACCTTCCTCATATCTGCTGTTGCTGCAGATAATATAACACAAGGAGAAGTTATTGGTCTTTCAGCTTATACAAGTATGTTTCAGAGAATTTCTTCTTACTGGATGACAAAAGAAATTTCTGTACAAAGTTAATGTTAATGAATTTCTTTTGCCTTCACAGAGCCTGACACTGTTAGCAATCTTACAGTAGTTAATGTTACAACCTCCTCTATATTACTTTCCTGGACTTAGTCATCGGGGAAAATCTTGTATTATGTAATACAATATGAGAATAACATGACAGCAATCAAAAGCACTGCTCGAAGCACAATGATTAACATAACTGATCTGACTCCTGGAGTGCAGTACACAGTCACAGTGTTTGCAGTTGCTGAAGATAATAAAAAAACAAAAAGGAAGTTCCATCTGCATTTCAGCCTACACAAGTAAGACACAAGTTGGAAATATTGCCAGGCATCATAAGTAATTTGCTATTCGAGCTGCATGGTGTACACTGTACTAGAAGTTGGATATGCCACAACTCTGAACATGATAAAGTGCTTAATGAAAATTACTGAAAGCATGAAATAAGTTTTTTGCTGTTTGTATGGTCTCCACCCTGTACTCACAAAGCCTGATGTTGCAAGTGAACTGTGTGTGTGTGTGTGTGTGTGTGTGTGTGTGTGTGTGTGTGTGGGTGGGTGGGGTAGCCTGTGGTGCCCTACAATTGACTGGCTTTCCATCTAATGTTTTTCTGATAATAAAACAGAAGGAAATTACAGCTATATTCCAGCCTGCACAATGAAGAAATATGTTGAAAACAATGGTAGGATATCCTAAAAGATTTCCTGTTAGAGCTACATGGTGTACACCGTTCCTGAATTTGGATCCAACATGGGTTGCAGTTAAAATGAGGCGGCCTCACCGATTTCAATGAATCTGTCTGTGAGCAGATTGATAGGAAATGGCTTTTGTGTAAAGCTGTCCCGATAGCGAATAATCCTAATTCCGAGTTCACAGTCCAAGAAAGTGGAAAACTTTGACAGAATTGTGTCTGGGATTCCCCTCGCAAACTTAGATTGCAGCCTAAGTAAAGTAAAGTAAACATATGTGTGTGTATATGTTAGTTGTCCTACACAATAACCTCCCTTCTCCTTGTCTCCTGATGGGAGTGATTATTTTCAACTGTAAAGTGCAGGTTAAAGTTAGCAGTCTAATATCCTATTCACACTGGATTAGTATTACCTGGGATGATTTGTAATATATGCGGAGCTTGTCTGTTGTCTTAATCCTGTGCGAATCGGTCATGTCTGTAATCTGTAAAGTAAAAATTCCTCCACAAATTACCTACCATATTTCACAGAACATCGAGGTCCAGTGATAATAGTAGTCCTGTGCGAATCAGCATGTCATTCAGCATATCGGAGTTGTATATAAATTTCTCAGGGCTTTTGTTTTCTGTGCGCCTTTTATCCATCTTCCGCAAAGAATGGAGGTTGCGTTGAAAGTGCTTTGAAAGTATTTTGGGTGCTATACACCATACAACAATACAGTGTGCAGAAAGAGAAAGCGGTGTGCATCAACTGTGATGCTTAAAAAAAAACTTAAATCTTTTTAAACACCTATTGCCTGTTTAAATAGAATGTCTGGAAGCTCAGGTTTTACATTTAAAGGTGCGTATTTTTGTAAAATGAGCAGTTTTATATATTTTTTATAACCTACTGACAACATTTATCCCAAATTCCATGTGTGTGCATGTGTGAGGTGTCCTACGAATGACTGGCATACCATCTAGAGTGTATTTCTATCCTTAACCAGTATTTCTGATAATATAAGGAACTTACATCTACATTCCAGCCTGTGCAAAGAAAGACATAACCTGGAAACAATGGCAGGATATTCTAATAGAGTTGCTGTTATAGCTGCATGTACTCTAGATGATATTTATATTTAGGCATTTGCCAGACGCTCTTATCCAGAGCGATTTACAAAAGTGCTTCAGTTTTCCGTCATTGGATAGATCCTTACGCTGGGTTACTAGGTTACTAACTAAGTACCATCAGTCAGTTTAATTTTTTTTTTCAGGGGGGGAATAGCCCAAGTAGAAACAGATATGTCTTAAATCATTGTTTAAAGATTGCCAGAGACTACTCAGGGACAGATAGGAGATTTATTCTACCACCTAGGTGCCAGAACAGAAAAGAACCTAGATGCATGTCTTCCACGATATCTGAGGGATGGTGGGACCAGCTGAGCAGTGCTGGAGGAACAGAAAAACAGTGCAGTTTGGGGTGTGATTAGCGCTAAAAGGTAAGTGGGTGCTGGGCCGTTTTTAGTTTTGTAGGCAAACATTAGGGTTTGGAATTTGATGCGGGCAGCTACATGAAGCCAGTGCATGGAGTGAAGTGAGCTGTTGTGGGAGAACTTGGGAAGGTTGAAAACAAGATGCACAGCTGCATTCTGAATCAGCACAGAGGATAAATGGTGGACAGAGGCAGACCCGCCGGAAGTGAGTTGCAGTAGTCCAGTTGTAACGTTCAGCTTTGTTGTTAAACTCAGTTACACAAAACGGGATCTTAGAATCTATTTCCGGTACGGTGTAGGCCGAGCGGAACAAGAAATGACGCAACACAACGATTCAAAAATAAACCCAACGTGTATTAAGTGCAATAATAAACAAAAAGGTGCACCAAACAAAATAACAATATATACAAATAAATATACGAAATATACAAATGTATGGAGTGTGTGTGTGTGTGTGTGTATGTATGTAAAGCAATGTCCAAAATCCGGGTTGTTATTGCAAGTGTGTGTAGGTGAGTGGCGGGAGAGATGGTTCGGTCTCACCGGTATAAGATGTTAAATCCGGAAAAGGAGGGGTATTGATGTGGTCCAGTAAAGATAAATCCAGCAAGGGAAAAGAATCCACTGGTCGCGACAATCAATCTCACACTCTCTGAAACAGCACTGTATATCATCATCTCTCCTCCCCGACATGTTTGCCGGTTCCTCTTTTATACCGGGTCACGTGATGCGGTGCAACATCTGGGTCCCTCGCGCGGCGATTGCGCATGCTCGCGAGAGCTTAAACCTGAAACCAAAACACCGTCTTTGGAACACAATAAACCATATTGGGGTCGGTTTATACGGCCCGGCGGTTTTATCTTTCTTTACCCCATTTTAGGTGCCTATATAAACCCCCCAATTATGTGGCTGCGCTACACAGTCTTGAAATAACAAACGACTGAACAAGCACCTGAGTAGCCCGTGAAGAAAGAATTGGACAAATTCTGTGGAAATAAAGAAGAAATCTACATGAGCATGTAAGGTTAGCAATGTTTGGGAAAATGACAGTTGATTGTCCAGAGTTACCCCAAGATTGAAAGCAGTAGCTGAAGGAGTGATCTGATTGTTATCCAGGGGGATCACAACATCATGATTTTTTGTATCTGCATGACTATTTCCAGGTTTCTCTGTTGCCTCAACCCCCCAAGTCATGCTTAATCTTAATAGCCTCTTTGTGTGTGTGTGTGTGTGTGTGTGTGTGTGTGTGTGTGTGTCCACATAGTGCCCTTTGACTGGCAACCTACAACTAATCATACAAACATCACCCGGGAATTGAACTCGCTATCTCCGGATGATAGGGCGAGCACTTTACCACTGCATTTTATATAATACACAGCATTATTAATCTAAAGGGGATGGTAAGGGGGGTGGTCTTTTTATAGAGGAGATGCTTTTTTTATTTTTTTCAACAGGGGATATGCCATCCCCTCGCATCCCCCCTTCAAATCGGGCTCTTTGAATACTACAATACTTAATGTTTTTTTAAATCAAATACAGTACAACCATTGCCTCGGTAAATGGAAAGGTCAGGAAGCTCAGGTTTTACTTTTTTCTAGATGTGTGTTTTTCGTCAAATTATCGGTTTTGTATTTTCCTATAACCTACTGACAACATTTCTCTCAAATTCCAAATGAAAAAATATTATTTAGAGTATTAATTTAAAGAAAATTTCAACACATCAATATAATAAACGTGCAGAGTTTGCAAATCTTGAATGCAAAGAAAACAAGTACATATGTAACGACACAGGTCTTGTGAGGGGCACAACCATGCAAAAATAAGATCCTTGGTTCAATTACCTCCTCTGGTGGCTGATTCTCGACTACCCACTTTGCAGTCATATGCAGGTGAACAGGAGAGGTGAAATGCGCTTATCCTGCTGTGCGCTGTAATATTAGTCCTTAGGGTCCTCAGGGGAACTTTATCAGAGCAGAAGGAAGCAAATATTTTTCCAGAATAACCTTGTACATGGCTTGATTCATGCATTCTTCATAAAGATAAATCTGAAGTCTTGCTCAAGTACCCTCTGGCTTTTTTCTGGCTCTACTTGCACTGGCAATTTCGAACCGTGGTTGCTGTGAACTTCAGCACAGCTTCAGTTTCCCCCTGTCTTTGATGGTTACTTGATGTTATCCTATAATTGTTCAGTGACATTTAAATTAGTTTGTGAATTCTTCTGAAAATGTCAGTTTCACTCCTTCATTTATCACAAGTTTCAGTTTCAACTCCTACATCGCTCATATTTTAAATGTTTTATGAATATCTTCTACCAAAATGGAAAATTGAAAAATTGAAAATCACCTATATTAAATATAATCTTTTCTAGTATCTTCACTAAAACAGACAAGCCAAAGCACCTTGTGGTTGTTGTAAAACATGTGTTATTGTGTCCACCTTTCAGTTTTTACTTCAGAGTATGTCTAAGCACTCACTAGCACAAGGGAGCAAACAGTGGTTTTAATTACTTTAATTTCTAAGTTTAGTTCCATTAAATTATTTGTAATCTGTAAAATTTGAAGGCAGCATGGTGATGTGGTGGTTAGCACTGTCGCCTTGCACCTCCAGGGTCCGGGCTCGATTCACTGCCAGGCTCGATTCCTGTCTCTGTGTGCATAGAGTTTGCATGTTCTCTTTCAAAAACTACACTCGATGGTTCATGAAAACGCTATGGGAACATCTCTTTGTTCTCCGGTTGTGAAGCCTGTGCATGTCAAAACCGCCGAATACCTTGGCTTATAACCTCTGCCAGGCATGACGTCACTGAATAAGGTGCACCTGCAGGTGGTAAACAGGAGTGAACCGGAAACATCCTCAGATCTTTTTGTTCTCAGGACCGCTTTGTGTTTGTGTGTGTGTGTGTGCAAGTGATAACGAAAGCAAAAAACGAAATAACAGCATTAACTCACCGATATGGCAGAGTTGCTAAAGAGATGCGTGCCTCCATGTGATAGATCTCTTTAGGAGGGCGATCTCCACGAATTTTGTTTAGAGTGCTTGGGGCGAAGAACACACTCGCCTCAGGCTTCAGAGAGACTGTGAGTACTGTGTCCCTATTAAGGTACTTCGCGCGGGGCTCCGCACGCATTCCTGGGGCTCGCGTGCTGATCTGGCAGACACGCACGAGATGGAATTCCCCCTTTCTCTCGCGCTCTCTCCAGATCAGGAAGTTTTAGCTTCCGCTTCGCAAGCATGCTCATGTGCTTCTTGTGAAGGAGTGGAAGAATCTTCCTCTCTCGCTTCCTTGGAAGTAACCTCCTCACAACGCTCCTCCAGTGCTGACAGAGCTTATGAGGAATTATTAGAGGTTATAATGCGTGCGGTCGAGCGATTGCATATCGACTGGCCGCAGAAACGTGATTCCCCCAAGCGCTCGAAATTAGACGACAGGTTTCTGTCGTGTGGCCGGGGGGAGGAGCTTCAACGTCTCTCTCTCCCCTTCTTTGGTGACGAAATTAACTCCTTCATGGAGCAAGCCGTATTCATCGTGTGTTTTTGTGCCATCGACTTCGACTTATTCGAATATCGTTGATGCGAAAGCACGCTGTTATATCATGATGCCCCAGATGGAAAAGATGCTTGCGGGCTATCTCTCTCCTGGGACATCATCCTCCCTGAAAAAGTCTACTCTCCCCTCCAAGCCGTGTAGATTGACATCTGCTTTGGTGGGGAAAGCTTTTCAGGCAGCAAGTCAGGCTGGTACTTCACTGCACACCATGGTGGTTTTGCAGGCCTACCAGGCTGACCTGCTGAAGGACCTGAGCACCGGTGGGGTTATTGATGAGAGGGCGTTTGCAGAGCTGCGCCGAGCCACAGACCTGTCTCTCCGTGCAACCAAGCAGACGGCCCGTGCTGTTGGCTGTTCTATGGCTGCTATGGTATCCACGGAGCGGCATCTGTGCCTCACAGGCATCAAGGATAGGGATCATGCTGTCCTCCTTGATGGCCCCGTCTCACCTTCCGGCCTCTTTGGCGACGCTGTTAATTCCGTCGCCACTTGGTTTCGGGAGGCGAAGCTATATGAACAGGGCTTTGGGAGGTTCCTTCCCCGCTGTGCTCAAGAATCGGGACCGTCGGCCACCCGGTTCCGACCAGGTCTGGCCCCTATTAGGCGTGAGGTACAGAAGGAGAGCGTGACCAGCCGCGCACCCCATCGTAAGGACTGGGGTGGGGCTCGCCACTCTTCTCAATCTGCCTCAAAAAGACCGGACCTGAGAAGCTTCCTCTCTTGAAAGAAGAAGTCCTGAGGCTTGTGCACCCAGGGCCATGGGGGTGTTTCCCCCCAGGGAGGGGCACCTGGACTTCCTTCACAAAACAGGAGGCCGGTGTTCAATCCCTGCCACCACTGGTGTTTCAGGGAGCACCGGTCTCCAACGAAATGTTGGGTGTTCGGTCATCTCCTGCCACACTTCAGGATACCCAACACCGACCACCCCCCCATCCAGCTGAAGTGTCAAAGCTTGTGCCCCTTTCGGAGAAGCTGGCAGCATGGAAACTACTGCCAGGCGTATCTCCTTGGGTAAAGCCACAGGACTGCAGCCACATGCTACAGGATTCAGTTTGCACATAGTCCTCCGCATTTCAATGGTGTGGTCTCCACTTCCGTGAAACCAGACCGAGCACATCTGCTAGCCCAGAAGTTACAGTTTGCTGGGCAAAGGGGCCATAGAACTGTTCCCCTCCCAGACAGAGAGTCGGGCTACTACAGTCGGTACTTTTTGGTGCCCAAGAGAGATGGGGGGGTGCGTCTGATTTTGGATCTTCGCGGCTTGAACCGCTAACCGGAAATCCAGATTCAAAATGTTGACTGTCAAAATGATTGTTTCTCAAATCCAACCAGAGGATTGGTTTGTGACAATCGATCTCAAGGACGCATATTTCCATAAAGAAATATTGCCACAGCACCGAAAGTTCCTGAGGTTCGCTTTCGGGGGCGAAGCTTACCAATATCAGATCCTTCCATTTGGCCTAGCTCTGTCACCCGGCACATGTCCTGGCTCCTTTACGACTCCAGGGTATCTATTTTGAATTACATAGACGACTGGCTGATACTGTCTCAGTGTAAGGAGCTAGCCCTTCGACATAGAAATGTCCTCCATTCTTTAGGATTGAGACTCAATGCCATGAAGAGCGTTCTCTTTCCTGTTCAGAGGACAACATATTTAGGTGTCACATGGGATTCGGTCACAATGCGGGCACAGCTGTCTCCTGCTCGTGTCGAATCCATTCTCAACACCCTGAAGGAAATCAAGCTAGGCCAGAAGGTGACTGTTCATCACTTTTAGAGATCTCTAGGCCTCATGGCAGCTGTGTCCATGGTGATACCTTTGGGCCTTCTGCACATGAGAGCGTTTCAGCTGTGGCTAAGAGCAAGGGGGTTTCATTCAAGGGCCAATCCCCAGAGGCTAATAAGGGTTACGCACTGGGGGCTTCATACCCTTTCTATGTGGTTCAGACCCCGGTTTCTGACTTTGGGTCCCACTTTTTGTCGCAAGATGCTAACGACAGACGCTTCCCTCACGGACTGGGGTGCGGTCTTGGATGGCCGCTCAGCACAAGGGAGCTGGAGACGTCATCTTCTCGCATGGCACATCAATTGCCTCAAAATGATGGCTCTGTTTCTGGCCCTGAAACACTTCCTCCAGCAGTTGAGAGGCTACCATGTCCTAGTGCGGGTGGACAACACTGCGGTAGTCTCGTACATAAATTGCCAGGGTGGACTACGCTCGCGCCGCTTGACCAAGCTAGCACACCAGGTTCTGCTGTGGGCAAAGGACAAGTTCCTGTCCCTCAGTGCGATTTACATTCCAGGGCATATGAATGTACTCCAACCTTGAAGTAGTCAGTCAAATCTGGGAAAGATTTTATGTAGCAGAGGTATACCTCTTTGCCTCACAAGAGGCAGCACAATGTCTCCTTTACTACTCTCTGACTCCTCCAGCTCCCCTGGGTCTGCTCCCAGGAGTCCTGGCGAGGGTCCGTCAACAGGGTTTGCGCCTCTTATTGATAGCGCCCCATTGGCCGACCAGAGTGTGCTTCTCGGATCTAATATCTCTCCACGACGGCTCACCCAGGGTGATTCCAGTGAGGAGGGATCTTCTGTCTCAGGTGCAGGGGACAATATTTCATCCCCGGCCCGAGCTCTGGAACTTTCACGTTTGGCCCCTGAAGGGGACCAACTAAGACATGCTGGTCTTCCAGCTAGCGTAATTGAAACCATTTTAAGTGCCAGGGCTCCATCCACTAGGAGAACTTATGCCCTCAAATAGAGTATATTTGAAAATTGGTGCATGGCAAGGCATGTAGACCCAGTTCACTGCCAGTTAGTTTCAGTGCTGGAGTTTCTGCAAGAAAAGTTGTCCTCGTGCTTATGTCCTAGTACTCTCAGAACGTACCTTTGTATTTCGCCTTGCCATGCTCTGACCGATGGGGTTTCTGTGGGAAAGCACCATTTAGTTGCCCGGTTTATTCATGGAGCTAAACGGTTGAGGCCGCCCACTAGAGCGACGGTCCCTTCATGGGACTTAGCTATCGTACTTGAAGGCCTGGCTGACACCCCTTTCGAACCACTAGAGTCAGCGCCTGTCAGGCTTCTGTCTCTTAAGATGGTTTTTCTTATGGCTATTACTTCTTTGAAGAGGATTAAGGATCTGCAGGCTTTGTCAGTCTCTCCATCCTGCCTAGACTTTGCCCCTGGGCTAGTCAAAGCTATTCTGCATCCTCACCCGAACTATCACAGCTCCGGAGCAGGAAAGACTTCACTTACTGTGTCCAGTACATGCTCTTCAGGTATACATCCACCACACTAGCCAGTGGCGTAAGTCAGAGCAGCTCTTTATTTGCCATGGGGGTCGCGACCAGGGGGCGGCCGCCATTAGACAGATTCTGTCACACTGGATGAGAGATGATATTGCACTAGCCTATAAAGCGCATGGTTACACTTCGCCTCTGGGAATCAGGGCTCATTCAACCAGGGGGACTGCCTCATTAATTGCCTTGGCAAGAGGCGTCCCCCTGCAGCAGGTGTGTGATGCGGGGGGCTGGTCCTAGATTTTATAGTCTGGATGTCAATGCTACTCCGGGTTCGCGGATCCTTGAGTCAGCATCCCAGAGCTAGGTCTAAGACCTCCTTGGGTATTGTGCGCACACGCTACACAACCTGGGGGTCCAGACATTTGCAGTGCGGCGGCGTTGGTATTCTCGTTCCCATAGCGTTTTCACACAGCATCGAGTGTAGCTTTTGAAGGGGAATGTCTCGGGTTACTTAGCTGTAACCCTGTTCCCTGATAAAGTGGGAACGAGATTCTACATTTTGATGCTACACTGCTGGCGTGCCTGGACGTCCTTCAGACAAAATTGACCTGAGGATGTTTCCGGTTCACTCCTATTTATAACCTGCAGGTGCACGTTATTCGATGACGTCATGCCTGGCAGAGGTTATAAGCCGAAGTATTTGCCGGTTTTGACATGCACAGGCTTCACAACCAGAGAACAAAGAGATGTTCCCATAGCGTTTTCACGCATCATCTCGTTCCCGCTTTATCACGGAACAGGGTTACAGCTAAGTAACCCAAGACATTCTCCATGCTTGGTGGGTTTCCTCCGGGTAAGTCACGTGATCAAAACTGAACCAACTGTTTTTCTCTCTCTTGCGCTGCTCTACACACAAACACTGCTCTGTCGCGATTCTTTTCGAAGGTAAAGTGCTGGTAAATTAGTTTTATTTTTACCTTATAACAGTGATTCTGTTAGTCTGTGCTCAGTCAAGTGTCATTAGAAAGATTTCCTTTTTTTTTTTTTGTTAAAATGATGTTTCCGTTTCTGTGTGTGTATGTGTGTGTATGTGTGTGTGTGTGTGTGTGTGTGTGTGTGTGTGTGTAAGTGCACGGTATATTAACCAGTGTGTGTGTGTGTATAAGTGCACAGTGTTAAATGATGCTGATACAGAGGGGGGGGGGGGGTGTTTACTGTGTAAGATGAGGAGAAGGCAGGAGCTAATTCTACCCACAAACACACACACAAACACACACTGAAATGCTTATCTGTCAGCATTTATTTTTTTTACCTTTTTTAAAGGTAGAGTGCAGGTTCATTTGTTTTATTTTTACTTTAGATTTTAGATAAAAAAAAATTATGTTTTAATTTTTTTAGGCTGTGGAATGAATAATTTAAGTTTCCATTATTTCTTATGGGAAAGTATGTTTTGTTACCCAATCAAAAATCTGATTTGGTTTACGAGTGTTTTGATATATGAGCCCGCTTCCGGGACGAATTACACACATAATCCAAGATTCCACTGTATATATAAACATATTTATACTGGAAATATTTCAATTTGATTTAAATTCTACTAATACAGTATAGTACATTATAGTAGTATAATAGATCTACTATAGTAATATACTATCTAATTCCTTAAGGTGCAAGTCCTGTCTCTAACATACATGTAAGCTGTGAAGGACCAAATCACACTGCAACAACTCTGCTGAATGTAACATGGACGAATCCTCCATGCAGCAACCACTGATTCTCCATCATTCAGGGACATTGTTCCATCATGCGATTCTGCCTGTAACAATTTTTTTCTAGTAACCTCCCATATTTCAGCACTTATACTGTAATTATTTCAACAAAAGGATGTGGTGATAGTGGCACATTTGATTTGACAGATGGTACATGCAAAACAGACATGTGATTTACTTTTGTTCATTTGTTGTATTGTGTTATGTACAATTTATAAAAAGCTCATATTAATAGTCCTCTGTACCTAACATGATAAACTGCATAACTGTTGCTCTTTATCCATTATGGAAAATAATCATGTGATTCTTTGTACCCTATCAATTAAGAGCCACCAGTGCCCAGTTTTCCAGACGATGTAGAAATAGTGGTCACGCCAATGAGCCAGAGTGTAATAACTCTAGAATTCAGTGACAGGCTTCTGAATAACACTAACGCACCAATTCATGCGTATGGTGTTCTGCTGTCAACTGACCCAAACAGTATGATTTTTTTTGTTCATTGTTTTCTGCATTTCTACAGAAGCATGATATTTGAAACCTTTTTTATTTTTATAATAAAAATGTTTTTAATGTAATTTCAGGTAACATTTCCAGTAATTCCCTAACAATGACCTATAATGATTATCTACAAGGAAATACAAATACCTATCTCACTGTTTTAAAATTAAATGACAATAGCATTACCAGAGGCAAAATGATTAAAATTGAAATTGGAAGTAACAATGATGCATACATAACTGGAAATACAGATTATGAAAATGGACCACTGACTAATCAGGAATACAGGTAAGGATAAAAGTAAAGTAACAGTGAAATATTTTACAGAATAAGAATATAATCCATATAGTAAATTAATCCATATTCAGTAACATTATTCGCCCTATTTTGCAGGGTGGCCTTGGTTCTGTTCACCTACATGAAAATCGAAGACAGACTTGTGGACATTCAGCAGTCAGTCTTCTCTGTTGCACCTTTTGCCAGCGTCACTGGAAAACCATCAGACCCTAAATGTAAACCAACTTACTTTTTTATTTACCTTTTAGCTCCATATACATAATAGACACACTGTGTGTCAAAATTTGCACCTGTTCTTCTTTCTTTAATTTCTCCATAAGTATTTACCACTGCAACCTAAAATGTTTATCACATGAAACCGCACAACAAAGTCAAGGTGTTTTCATCTGCGCACACAGAGTCCACATTTCAAGAAATTAAGGCACAGGCACATGTCACAAGAAAGAAGAGAATCTGTTAATGATCTGTTGATTAGCCATTTATTCATGCATTTTCACACTTCTGCTTGTAGATTGAATAAGTCACAGGGTGATAATTTTACCACATATCACATCAACCGGCCTTATGCTTTCAGAAAATCTAAACCTCAAAAAAAAAAAAAAAAAAAAACAGAAATTTTTGGTAAGGGATGGGAAAAAACATAGACATTTAATTTCATTAGATGCAACATTATTTTATAATGACATAAATGTAAAATACAGTAAATACAAAGCAAGTATTGCAAGTATTATGATATAAAATGAAAATGCATGGATATATTAGACTGTCCTGGGGGAAATCAAACAAACAAAAATACAAAACCAAGATGTATTGTGTATATATAGCATTTTATAATTACTGAGATCTGACTTTTAATGTAGAAGAAAAAGACTTGGAGTTTAGAGTGTGTCAAAATATTATTATTAAAATGGAAGAACAAATTTTTACCTTGTACTCTTATTAACACAGTTATTTAAAATATCTAAAATATTTTTTGTAGAAAAAGAAAGGACTAAGTAACAATATGTAAAATATAAAACCTTTTTTCTGATAACTGTTTTAATATTTGTATGATTGCCTATATTAATTTTGTATTTTTAAGGTTTAAATTTAATAATATGATATCATAAAACACAACCCCAAAACAACCTGAATTTACAGAATAGACTCATTTGAGACTTGTCTGGGTGCAGCTGAACATTATACAGCATCTCATATAAAGTATTTATGTGCTCAAATAAACTTTGGATCAAAGAAACAAACAGCACATACTTAAACATGGTGGACGTGTTTTTATTGTACTTTAAAAATGGATAAAATTAATAAATTAATTAATTAACTTATTTTTTCAGTTGAGAAAAAACAAATTTTTGAATTAGTTTTAAAATTTTATTAATAAGTTCACACATTTTTTTTTCTTTGCTTTTTATTGAAAGTTTAGTATTTTCATTGTGTTTCTTGGTGCTTGAAGGAGTTGCATATTTTGATGAATCCCCTACATTTAATTCTAACTCTCTACAGCAAACACTGCTCCAATTGTTTTGGCAGTGCTGTTGCCCATCATCTGTTCTTTGCTCATCATCATCATCATTATCAGCATCTGTCACTTGAGAAGGTGAGAAATCATGTGATTACATCAGTTCAAAAGTTGCACACACTGTAAGCCCAGATAAATTGATAGTACACAAATAATTGGAAGACAGCTGCATAAAATGTTTAAATAACACACAATAAAAAACTAAAAAATCTCGCTGGTGCATGTGTGACCAAGACATCAAGTCTTTGTGATGTATCAAGAGCCACCGTATCCATAGTAATGCCATCATACTCCCAAGAACAACAAACCACAACCAACAGGAGTAACTGTGGACGCAAGAAGAAGCTGTCTGAAAGGGATGTGCCATGTGCCAAACCCGGATTGTATACAGAAAACATAAAACCACAGCTGCCTAACTAAGTGCAGAATTAAATGTGCACCTCAACTCTCCTGTTTCCACCAAAACTGTCCGTTGGGAGCTCCACAGGTTCAGTGTACATGGCCGGGCTGCTATAGCCATATTGGTCACTCGTGCTAATGCCAAACACTGGTTTTAATGGTGCCAGCAGTGAAAATCTTGGGCTCTGGACAATGTGAAACATGTATTGTTCTCTGATGAGTCCACTTTCACTGTCTTTCCCCCATCCGGGAGAGTTACAGTGTGGAGAAGCCCCAAAGAAGCGTACCACCCAGACTGTTGCATGCCCAGAGTGAAGCATGGGGGTGAATCAGTGATGGTTTGGCTACAATATCATGGCATTCCCTAGGCCCAATAATTGTGATAGATGGGCGCGTCACTGCCAAGAACTATCGAACCATTTTGGAGGACCATGTGCACCCCGTAGTTCAAACATTGTATCCTGAAGACGGTGCCGTGTTTTAGGATGATAATACACCAAATACACACATCAAGACTGGTGACAGAGTAGTTTGATGAACATTAAAGTGAAGTTGAACATCCCCCATGGCCTGCACAGTCACCAGATCTAAATATTATTGAGCCACTTGGGTGATTTGGAGGAGCGAGTCAGGGAACGTTTTCACTTTCATGTCTTGAAGGAGTTCCCAGAGATGCTTAGAACTTGTTGCCTTTTGCCTTCACTCTGTGGAGTCCATCCATTCACCTTTTCTGTGTCGCACAAAGACACGGTGGTTGGAACCAAAGATCTCAAATTTGGACTCATCAACCTTGATGGTTTTTGTAACTGCACTTGGGGACACTTTTTCCCAATTTTTAGGACTGACTGACCTTAATTTCTTAAAGTAATGATGGCCACTTGTTTTTCTTTCCTTAGCTGCTTTTTTCTTGCCATAATACAAATTCTATCAGTCTATTCAGTAGCACTATCAGCTATGTATCCACCTGATTTCTGCACAACACAACTGATGGTCTCAAACCCATTTATAAGGCAAGAAATCGCACTTATTAAACCTGAAAGGCCACACCTGTGAAGTGAAAACCATTTCAGGTGACTACCTCTTGAAGCTCATCAAAAGAATGCCAAGAGTGTGCAAAGCAGTAATCAAAGCAAAAGGTGGCTACTTTGAAGAACCTAGAATATGACATATTTTCATAATTTTTGTTATGTATATAATACCACATGTGTTAATTCATAATTTTGATGCCTTCAGTTTTGAGCCAGTGCACCCACACTATAAATAAATAATAAATAAATAAATAAATCACATTTATTTTGATCTGAACAATAAATTGTCCAAGTGGGTCCAAGCATTCCATTAACCTAATTCCACATGTTTAATTACTGGTTTTCAAATGACATTTAGTTGTGTCTCCTCTATGCTGTGTTTCAGTGACAGGTTTCAGCTTCACCACAACTCTAACCAGGATAAAGCAGTTACTGAAAGTGAGTTAATGAAATGAAAACGTTTCTGTTTCTGAAAAAAATCGTATGGTTCTATATTATATGCATATATTATTTTATACATATGATAATATTGGATACCAACTAGACAGTTTTTTTTTATACATTAGGCGTAGTCTGCTAGTTGATAGAATGAGATGTGATGGTGTTTTGTTCTTGTTTTTGCTTTCTTTTCCTATATTTACATATAGGTAGGTCAGTTTGTTTTACCTAATAGGCATTCCAGGCCATTTATATATGTTTCTGTGCAAAGGTCTTGAGCCCTGTCTCATTTCTTCATATTAAATTTAATTAAATTATGCAGATTAAATAAAATAAATGAGAACACCTGTGCCTAAAGATATTTATACTGTATGTCACTGTGTGGATTAACAAACAAAATCTTCTGAAACTGGTCAGGTATGAGACTGGACTGAAAATGAGAGCCAAACTGAAACTCTTTACAAAATATAAGTGCCAAAAAAGTCCTTCAGGAATCCTGGAGAATTACTCCTCAAAACTACATTTAAAAAATAAACAATTTAGAAACAAAATATAAAGAAATGGGTGGCTCAAAGATTTTGGACACTACTGTTGCACACATAGTTATTTGCCCTTGACATTATTTATATCTTTAAATTTATCTAAAAAATGTCTAGTGTCCTTGTCTTCTTAAGAATGTTTATGTTTCCAGGTATTGATCTGCAATCAACCTACTGTATGTTAATTTCAGTAATGTACCAAGATCAATTCTAGGTTCTGTTTCCAATTTTGTTTAAAGAACCTAAAAGAAGCAAATGCTGAAACACCCCTGAGCTTTTCTATCCAAGTGCATCCTCCTTGGATTGTAGTGAACCTAACTGCATCATCACAGCTCACCATAAAATTTTCATCAACTTTCTTTGACTGTTTGCTTGCCTATGATTGATTAAAAATCACTGGCTCACTAGGTGTATCAACATATATTTGAGTTTGAGTTTGAGTTGATACTTACAGTATGTGTTGACACACCAAAGAATTTATATTATTTTATAATTATTATTATTATTTTTTTTTTTTATCAAAATGTAGAAAAAATTGTTTGGTAGTCAGTTAAATTATATACATGTTGCTGATTCTGTCGTTTTCAACATGATAAATACCTTCCTGCTGATGTAACCTATTGGTTCAGGATCTATCCATAAATGTGTGGCTACTGTACATGTCCTGCACAGCATGTTTTTTTTTTTTTTTTTTTTTGCCTATTATTACTTAATAAAGACAAAATAGTCTACCTCTGTATACAATGTGGCTGATTACGAAACCAGGGTAATTCACTGTGCATAAAACATTGTCATGTTTGTGTAGTGTTTTAGGTGTTCAGAGCATTGTCAGCTTTATGTAAAAAAACTAAACGTATAAGTTAAAAAGCAGGATAATAAAGATTTATGGTGTATTTGATTATATATTGACTGTGTTAAACTCAAGACTTGCCTCATTTTAACTTGCTTTATGAACTTGAACAAATAGTGTTGAAAAAGCTCACAGACAGACATTTTGACTGTACCCCCAAACAAGTGCCTGGTTGGGCATCAAGAGAGTACAGTAGAAGCCTTTTCAAACAGCCAAGTTCCTGGCATGGCAGGACCTTTCCCAATCCATGATGGGTCCATGACTGATCCGTGCATGGACCCTGATACCCCGCGATGACACAGTGAACGATGCTTCACCCCATAAACGCTCTCTTGCACTGTTCTAATAAGCTACACAGTCCTATGCAAAAATTTAGGCACCCTTGATAAATAACAGATTTTGGTGATTTTTTTTAATTGAAAAGATTAACACAATTGAAAATGGAAAAAATGCACAATATTTTCAGCAATCACTGGTGCATAGTTACTTTTTATGTCATAAATTGAACAAAGATAAAAAATAAAAATATTAGTGTGGTACTGTGCAAAAGTTTGGGCACCCTACATAATCAGTACTTAGTAACACCTCCTCTGGCAGATATCACATCTTGCAAATGCTTTTTATAGCCAGCTAAAAGTCTTTGGTCATCTTACATGCACAGCTCTTTTAAGATCTACCCACAAATTGTCAATGATGTTTAAATCAGCGGTCTGTGATGGCCATTCCAAAACCTTCAGCTTGCATCTCTTGAGGTATTCCATAGTGGATTTCGAGGTATGTTTAGGATCATTGTCCTGTTGTAGAAGCCATCCTCTTTTCAGCTTCAGCTTTTTTACAGATGGTGTGATATTTGCTTCCAGAATTTGCTGGTATTTAGTTGAATCCATTCTTCCCTCCACCCATGCAAGTTTCCTGTGCCACTGGCTGCAACACAACCCTAAAGCATGATAGATCCACCCCAATGCTTAATAGTTGGCAAGGTGTTCTTTTCATGAAATGCTGCTCCTTTTTTTCTCCAAACATGCCTTTGCTGATTGTGGCCGAAAAGTTCTATTTTAACTTCATCAGTCCACAGCACTTGTTTCCAAAACACATCAAGCTTCTGTAGATGGTCTGTTGCATACTTCTGACGTTGGATTTTATGATGGGGACGCAGGTAAGGTTTTCTTCTGCTGATTTTTCTATAAAGGTCTTGTCTGTGCAAGCATCACTGCACAGTGGAACAGTGCACCACCACTCCTGAGTCTGCTAAATCTTCCTGCAGGTTTTTTGCAGTGAAATGGGAGTTTTGATTGTCTTTCTGACCAGCATATGAGCAGTTCTCTCTTTGAGAGTTTTCTCGGTTTATAAGAATCTCATCTTGACAGTTCCCCTGAACTGCCATCTCTTAATTATATTCCTTACTGTGGAAACTGCAAGCTGACAACGCTTTGCAATCTTCTTGTAGCCTTTTGCTGCATTGTGGGCATCAATAACTTTCATTTTCAGAGTCTTAAACAGCTGCTTAGAGGACCCATGGTTGTTGAATGCCCAAGTGTGTGCACAAGGTTTGAAGAGTCAAAGTATTTGAAAAGATTTGAAATTTACTAATGACAGCTGCCATTCATCAGATCTAACTAGCTGATTAAGGTCTGAAACTCCAGGGTCCCAATCTCCTAGGATAGGCTCCAGGCACCCCGCCACCCTGAATACATGATAAAGCGGTATAGAAGATGAGTGAGAGTGAGTGAGTGAGTTATGGCATAAGAAGTAAGTATGCACCAATGTTTGCTGAAAATATTGTGCAGTTTTTCTATTTTTAAGAGAGACTGTGTTAACATCTTTTCAATTAAAAAATCACCAAACTCTGTTATTTATCAAGGGTTGCCTAAACTTTTGCATAAGACTGTATACACTGTCAGTGTCTGCATACGAGTTACTAACTATGCTTTAATGGTCTGACCTATCGTGCATATTCTGTAAGACACTGTGCCACGGGACGTTACTGCATTATTTGCATATTTTTACCATTACATCAAGGATGTCATCTTGCTCTGTCACTTTCATATACTTTCAAATTAATAATATTAAAATTTTAAAATATCAGATGAAATTTTTTTTATGATGTTAATAACGCTGCATCAGCATGTTTTACATAAATACATAACTCTGTATGGGCTATAGTAATTATATGTTTATGAGAGGTCATGAGTAATTAAGAGTGTTTTTTTATTTATTTATTTTTTTACATAGTATGTTACAATGTATAGCGACGTATATTAAAACTATGCAAAGTCACACCCGTGGTCAAAGAGACGCACATTCATACTTGTATCTGTTTTTTTTTTGTCTTGTTAATGTTGTATTCTTTGTAGTATGATTGATATGAATACATGTTATTATGTATTTTATAATATACATATTATAATAGTATATGTTCTCATATAGTCTGTACTTGACCTGTCTTTTAAGCAGGAAAAGGATATAAAAAATCTCATAAAAATCTCAACACTTGAAAATACTAGTCAGTACTGTTCAAACTCTAATAAACACAAATGACCAGAATTTTCAAGAAAAAGCTGTAACTGCACCCATGCCACAAAAAGGCCTGTTTGTAATATGCTAGATATCACCTAAACAAACCTCACAGCTTCTGGAGCAGTCATTTGGAGTGATGAGACCAAAATTTAACCTAATGCTTGGAGAGGAGTCAACAAGGCCTATGGTGAAAAGTATACCATCCCCACTGTAAAGTGTTAAAAGTTTCTGTAAAACGTAACTTTTGAACAGGGATTATTTTCTCATTTTCTTTATTGTCATGTTTTTTCTCATGATTGTGCCATTCTAATATATCTTGCATATGAACTTCCTAAAGTCCTAAAGTCCTAAGTCCTAAATAAAATAAATGAAAATAAAATATTTTGTTTTGCCTTCTCACTCATATTTTCTTTAGAAAATGGGACACATTGTAAGGGTTCACCCCGATATGTTTGCAGTGTTTGTAGACTTAGTTTCCCAGAAGGCACCTCGGCCCACTTCCTGTGGAGCTCACCTGAACCAAGGTGGCTCAATTAGAGCTTTCTATAAATAACTGTTTGTTCTGGGAAACTGGGTTGAGCATTGGTTTACTCATGTGGGCATTTATTTTAGTTTAAGTTATGTAACCTCTGTTTCAAGAAGGCTCTAGTTTTATGTTTATGCTCATTGTGTATTTGAGTTGTGGAGCTGTTCTGTTTGAGTATGTGTGTCCCTAGGTCTATGTAAGTACTGTTCTGAGTGCCACTTGAGTGTTTAGCCGCTAGTTCTTAGCTGCTAGTAGGTTTAGCTGCTAGTAGGCTTAGTCTCCAGTAGGTTTAGCCTCTGGTCGGTTTGGCCGCTAGTGGCTTTAGTTTCTAGTAGGCTTAGCCTTTAGCATGGATTAGCCTCTTGTGTGTGTTTAGCTTCTTGTGTGTTTGTGTTCCATTTAGGTTCAGTTATTAACCTGGGGTCTGTTCTTCGTACGTCGCTAACTCAGTTAGCTCGATTTGATTGTTGTGGATTTGTCCTGATCCTGGATTGTTTCATTCTTCGATGCACACTTGCTATCATAGCAACATGTCCATAAGCTTAAACCCGCTTGGAAGCAGGTTTATTTCATGTAAACAGGATTTAGGCTGCGTTCCTTGCGGGTTCTGATTGGTTGAAATGGCGAGGTCACATCTGATTGGTTAAAGAGCATGACTGACGCGGACTGAATCATGTGGGAAAAGAAAAGTATCTTGCATATATTAAACTAGTATCAACTAGTTTTTAAACAAATTAGCCGCATCGTAATTAGCACGATGATCTCATCTTAGATGCGTCAATTCATCTCGGATGTGTCAAGCGACGTACGAAGAACGTACCCCTGGTTAGCTACTAATCCTGATAGTTACTAAACTGGTTAGGGCATCTTCCACCTCCACAATAATTAGTTTAGATACTAATCCTACTAAACTACTAACCCGTGCAAGTAGTAGTCTCTAGTCTCTCCTGGTCTCTAGTCACTCCTGTCTCAAGTTTCTGATTTAGTCTTGTCTCGTCTCCGTTCCGGTTCAGCTTCACGTTTCCTGTGTTAAGCTCTGAGATTGTGTTCAGCTTGAGAGCCTGTGTTTAGCTAAAGAGCCTGTGTTTTTGTTTTGTTTAAATAAAAGACTCTTTTGGTTAAGAACCCTCTACGCTTATGCCTGCCCTTTAAAGCTCACAGCAACTACTGTACATCAGCCTGCAATACCACCAAGTATCATGACACATATCTTGCAAATTCTCCCAAGGTACACAAATTACAACAGTATGTACCTGGTTTCAACTGTAAAAACAAAAAACAAAACTTGTTTTGTGGCCTATCTAACAAAATGTAATAGGATCAATATTAGGAAAACTTAACCAAAGACAAAGGATTAACGTGACAAAGGATCAATATGTTGGACTTATTAGAATAATAGTAGAATAATTGGACAACTTACAGAATTACTTGAAGAAACCTCAAAAACCTTGTTTTAATTTATTTTGTGCTTTCTAAAACCAAAAATATATACAAACAGAACACTCAATATTTGGTTAATTCTCCCTTAGCAAATTTATGAGCAGGGGCTTATTTCTTGCATGGCAGCATTTCAGTCCATGGTGATGAAAACTAACTTGACAGTACACAGCAAAGAAAAATAAGATACCTCGATGTAAAAAAAAAAAAAAGTTGCACAGCTTTTTTAAGTTTAGTCAACTTGGTAACACTTTATAATAACTGCACACTATGAAGCATTAGTTAAGCATGACTTAATACTTAGTTAATCATTTAGAAAGCATAGCTTCCACATTAATTGGCATTAGCAACCACTTTATAAATGCTTTAGTACTGATCACAAAGCATGTCTATAATGTCTTTGATAATTGTATTTACAATGCTTTATTAATGATCAATTCATATTTTTCAAAGAAGTATTAAATTACATATAAACCAGTTATTGAGAGGTTGTGAGTGGCTCATAAGATCATTTACAAAGTGCAAGTAAATAACTAATAAACTATTTAAATGTACACCTAATTGTTTAAACATACGGATACTGTGTTAACAAATGCTTTATAAACACATATCCCTGATATAAATCATGATTTATTCACATAGTTAAAAATAATTTGGTACTTGCTAGTTAACTATTGTTGTGAGCTAATCTAAAGTGAGGACTATTTATGTTTTGTAAAGCATTTACAAAGGAGATTTAAAGGCTCAGTTATAGTCTCAGATGAAAAAAGGAAACAGCACAGATTGATACAGAACATACAAATATTTATTACAAAGAATGTAACTTCAACTTAATACTTGATATAACATAGAAAAAGTTAACTCTGCAATCCCATATAAACATTGACAAAAATTAACAAAATACACTACCAAATGGTGTAATTTTTTTTTAGCATTTTAATTTTTTGAAGCCACTTGATCAGCTTCAGTGTTTTTGACAGAGTTGCACTCATTAATAAGCTTCTTTAGCCGGTTTCAGTCTGCTCATTTTAAACAAAATAAAATAAAATAATTGCTGTAGAAGGCTTGAATATATACTGACGTCCAGGTAGTTTGTGAGTTGGTGGGCGGGAGAAATCGCACTCCTGCTTTCATACGTAATCAACGTTGGACAAAGTTTACCTCGCACTTTGAAACGTCATTAGCGGATGGGAAAAATACAAAAGTCGCGCATTCATTCCATGGAGAACCCTGAGCAAAGGCGAAAAGGCGTCCGGACCCGGGCCAAGAGGAATGCCAACTTGAACACGGATACATTGGATGACACGCCCGTCAGTGGCACTAGCGGTGAGTACAGTATGATGTTTGTGTGGTATGAATTATGGCAGCGCTGCATGCCTTCTCCTTCATGTTAACAGGTGACTTGTGTAATGATGATTTTAATTCTCTTTATGTACAGGGGCGGGTCGGCATGAAAGTTTGTTGGACAACATTAGAGATAATAGAACCGTCTTAATTTATTGAATGATGTACAATTATTTTCAATTAGGTGTGTCCATGGCCCCCACTGCACAGCTGGCAGAAAAAAAAAATCTCATGAGTTGGAGATGTGTAAGATGAGATTAGAGCGTCAAAAGGAGAAGATTGATGAGTTGACCAGGGAGAGAGACTATCTAAAAGAGCAACTGGCATCAGGTAAGTCTCCCCTCACACAACATTTATTTAAATGATAGTACAGTTGTCTCATTATGTGACTTAATTTTTGTGGTCCTGTGTGATATTGCTGCTAGCTGTGAGCCTTATGTATGTATTTGTATTTATTTTAACAGCTCTGAGAAGAGAGGCCACAGGTTCCACCCAGGCAATACCCTTGTCTTCAGATTCCTCTAGTGACAGCTCATCTGTATCTTCCTCTGATATTATGTCTGACTCCTCATCTAATACATCCTCATCAGATGGGGACAGGAAGAAGAAAAAGAAGAAGAAGAAGAGGATGAAAATGAAGATCAAATTTTCTTCAAATCTCATTTCTTATATCCACCACCCCTCTTCTTGAAGCATATTTTAGATGTTCCGCCATTGCTACCTCAGTCTCGGAGTCACTGCATCTGAGGGAAGTGAATATTTATAAAAATAAAAAAATAAAAATAAAAAAAGGCAAAATTGCAGATACATGAAATGCACTTGATTTGAAAAAATGTCTTTATGACCCTACAACTAAATTAAAAATGTGTCTTGGAACAACATTTTATCAGTTTCAATAATGAAGCATTAGGGAAAAAGTAATCAACATGCATTACATTACATTTTACCTTTGAAATATCTTTTGTTAATAAAAGATGTTCTACATTAAATTTGTGTTAGGTTAATGAAAAAAACAGCATGTCCCCTTCCCCTTCAAAACCACTGTGAATAAATAAATAGGTACCAATAAAAATAACAAATACTAAAGAATTTCACGTCATAAGGCCAAAAATACCTTGAATTATATTGTATAAGGAGGTAGCTCCAAATGGCTTCTTTTGAAGTTGGGCACCACCCCTCATATTGAATTTTGCCATTAAGACATTCGACATGATTCTGTTAAAGAAATTACTCAGGATTATTCTCCTTCAGGAAAATTTATGTGATGTACTTAAAATATAATTACAAGCACTTCCTACGTTTCAAAGGCTTTTATTGACAATTACATGACATTTATGCAAATAGTCAGCATTTGCAGTGTTGGCCCTTCTTTTTCAGGACCTCTGCAATTCGACTGGGCTGCTCTCAATCAACTTCTGGGCCAAATCCTGACTGATAGCAACCCATTCTTTCATAATCACTTCTTGGAGTTTGTCAGAATTAGCGGGTTTTTGTTTGTCCACCTGCCTCTTGAGGATTGACCACAAGTTCTCAATGGGATTAAGATCTGGGGAGTTTCCAGACCATGGACCCAAAATTTCAACGTCTTGGTCCCCGAGCCATTTAGTTATCACTTTTAGCCTTGTGGCCATTCATCGTGCTGGAAAATGCATTGTTCTTCACCAAACTGTTGTTGGATTGTTGGAAGAAGTTGCTGTTGGAGGGTGTTTTGGTACCATTCTTTATTCATGGCTGTGTTTTTGGGCAAAATTGTGAGTGAGCCCACTCCCTTGGATGAGAAGCAACCTCACACATGAATGGTCTCAGGATGCTTTACTGTTGGCATGACACAGTACTGATGGTAGCGCTCACCTTTTTTTCTCCTGACAAGCCTTTTTCCAGATGCCCCAAACAATCGGAAAGAGGCTTCATCCGAGAATATGACTTTGCCCCAGTCCTCAGCAGTCCATTCGCCATACTTTTTGCAGAAGATCAATCTGTCCCTGATGTTTATTTTGGAGAGAAGTGGCTTCTTTGCTGCCCTTCTTGACATCAGGCCATCTTCCAAAAGTCTTCGGCTCACTGTGCGTGCAGATGCGCTCACAACTGCCTGCTGCCATTCCTGAGCAAGCTCTGCATTGGTGGCACTCTGATCCCGCAGCTGAATCATCTTTAGGAGACGATCCTGGCGCTTTCTGGACTTTCTTGGACGCCCTGAAGCCTTGTTAACACGAACTGAACCTCTTTCCTTGACGTTCCTATATGATGATCCTATAAATTGTTGATTTAGGTGCCACAATATCCTTGCTTGTGAAGCCATTTTTATGCAACGCAATGATGGCTGCACGCGTTTCTTTGCAGGTCACCATGGTTAACAATGAAAGAATAATGATTTCAAGCATCACCCTCCTTTTAACATGTCAAGTCTGCCATTCTAACACAATCAACCTGACATAGTGATCTCCAGCCTTGTGCTCTTCAACATTCTCACCTGAGTTAACAAGACGATTACTGAAATGATCTCAGCAGGTCCTTTAATGACAGCAATGAAATGCAGTGGAACGTTTTTTTCTGGATTAAGTTAATTTTCATGGCAAAGGAGGACTATGCAATTCATCTGATCACTCTTCATAACAATCTGGATTATATGCAAATTGCTATTAAAAACTTAAGCAGCAACTTTTCCAATTTCCAATATTTATGTAATTCTCAAAACTTTTGGCCACGACTAGGGCTGGGCGATATGGCTGAAAACTGTATCACGATATCAGTGTTTCATATCGCTCGATATCGATAATTATTGGTATTTTTTAAGACCCATTTAAAATAAGAACCAGGAGAAAAATATATTACATTTAAACATTTTTTTTTTTAAACTTAACCTTACTCTGATCATAATCCCCTCAGTTATTAAGACAGAAATGTCAACAACCATGGGGAACTCAAACCATGGGGAACTCAATTAAAAATATAAACATAAGTCTAAAGTCACAATAAACACTTAACAATTATCTCTTAACATTTAAGGTGCAAAATGAAAGAAAATGTAAAAACTGCTTAATAAAGTGGAATAAAATCGTGCAAAGTGTTAAATGTAAACAGAGAAAGCTGAGAATTTAGTGCAAGTTTAGTATAAGATTTTTATAACCTGGCTCCTCGACAGTGCTAAGCGGAAGCATGTCTTTGGCTATATGATATGCCAGTGCCTTTGTTATATCTTTGTACCGTTTAGTTTCTTTGTCATAAGGCACTGATGCAGAGTACCTCTCCATGGTGGTCTGCTGCTTGTGCGGTGTTGCAGCTACAGATGTTGCTGGTTGAATACGGCTGTGCTCCAAAGGGTGAGCGCGGATAATACCCCTATCTCACCTATGCAGTTTGACTCGCGGTGAGATGCGGTGTTAGGCACAGTGAGCCGCAGCGATTGCCCACCGACGTTCTGCGAAGTTCTGCAAGGTCCGCAAGGCCCGACAAAAAAATTAAACGTTTAATTTTTTGCGTGGAAAGATGGAAACGTAATCACAGCGCCAAAACTTGTGGTGAATCATGATGAACCGTACTTACGGCCACTGCGCGAAACAGCGTTGATGAGATACGGGTATAAGGTAGTACATCAAGTTCGTTGTATTACCAGTCTTGGCGAGGACGACGGTCTTGCATAATTTGCAGACAACATTGGTCTGACTACGGTCAGACTTATAATATCCAAAAAAACTGCCATACTGGCGAGCTGACTTTTCCTCTTTTATTTAGAATTTCCTCGCTTGCTGCGGCACTTATTTTCTGCTCATGAAGAGGAATCCAGCAGACTATCATGAAACAACGATATGATGCAACCAAAATTATACTGTTACATAATTTGGCTGTTAGCGTATCACTCCCTACGTTGCTAGGTTACCAGAGAGCGAGTGCCTTTGTTAATGCAACCAAACTAGCTTCGCAACCTCTGTTTTCTTCCGACAAAGAATAAAACATATAGAACGTTTTATCAAACACATTTTTTATTGATATCGATTACATGCCTGTCGCGATACATATCGTTATCGTTTTATCGCCCAACCCTAGCCACGACTGTACATTTTATTCATGAATTATGCAGCAATACTGAAAAAATTCAAGACTCTGTTAACACAGTTCCTGACAGAAGATCTAACACCGGACAGTTGCTAAACCTAAATGTGACACCACAATCTGTAGTATGATATTTTAAAAAGGGCACATTCTTTTTGTCACATTTAAAACTTACGCAGATCGACTTCTTCTCTTCATCTTTGATGGACTCTTCAAAGGATTTGAGGTCACTCTCTGAATTCAGTCTCTTTATAGATGATGTCGTGTTGCCAGGGTCCACAATGGCAGCTACTCGCTGCAGTTCCTCTTATAAGTCAAACAGCATTGCAAACACCGTCCTTTGGAAGAAAAATCAGTAGACTAATATGTTAAAGATCTACACATTACTACTTAAATTTCTGAAATGTGACACTTTGTGTTTATGCAGTACATTAGGCTTGGCAGTTTGCCTGCTGATTAACAGGGAGAATAAGCTCATAAAAACTTAAGTGCAAGACTGAATTGACAGCCAGCAAAAACACTGGTATTTATTGTAATTCGATACTGCATTATTGTCATTTGATAATTTGTTAGCAATAAATACTTTGACAGCAAACTGTGAATGCATAATGACTTCGCTTAAATATGCATTTTATTTTACTGCCTAGGCTTTTAAACACACCACATATTTTATATTATATATACAGTAATTTCTTACTTGCAGTTGACATGGGGTAAGCACTTCTTGAGGGTCTGGTGCCACCTGTTACAAAATGTAAAACCAAATTTTGATAGGACAAGCTGATGGCTGGAACAGACCATTAACATACATACATACCCTTACTTCTGTGCTCACTCCGGGATGCAGCTGTTAAGAAGCAGGCCAACGTTAGGACACACTGTCATTATTGTTTCACCACACACACAGACAAAAATAACAGGGTATTAAAAAAAAACACAAACAACCCATGTTGGATTATTTGAACTACTTTGTGGATGTACCAAACATTTAGACTTCTTAGGGTCCAATTCAACCTAGACAAGCATTGTAGCCATATTATCGTTAACAATAACTAAAAAGGTATCCTACCCTGGTCGTCGAGTGCCACGAACCTGCTTGCTTTCCAACTATACCTGCCCTACTTACTGCTGATTAATATTTACTTAATTATAAAATTTATCAAAGTGATAAAAGTATTATATACCAAAGAACCATATTTTTCATACAGACCGGAGTGACTCAGATTCATTATGCAAAATGCACCACTATAACGCATTACTTACTTCATGTGTTGGAAGCTGAGGCCATACTCTGGTATTTCCATACTCTGGTAGTCTCCTTCCTGATCCTTGTCTGTGATCATTGTGCCTTACCTCACCTGCACAAAAATAGTTAACATTATGGTAGTGTAAATTATTAATACAGTAAATCACTAGAAAATTTTAGGATATGTAAACATTAGGAAAAGCTAAAAATTAATCAGAATCAGAAGCACATATGTCCCATAATGTTGCTGGTTAACCTAGGGTGTGGATTACCACCTTGATACTGATGATCACGATCATGAAGCCTGTGATCACCTGTGTAGAAAACATACCAAAAAAAAAGTTTATATACTTTTTTTCTGTTTCACATCTCAAAATATCTAAAAGGCTTTAAAATTGATCCTACACTTGCACCATCAAACCCGGAAACAATCAGACCTTATTCTAGAACTGAGACATATATAACTGATACTTATTCATGCTCTGCATGTTTTCAAACTCTTCTTGCCCTACCAAACACACTGCTGATTTGCCCCACCCCACCTGAAATGATATCTTTATACCACTTTTGATTGACTGAAAACACCTGCAGTGGGTAGGGCAGGGATAATTGGAAAACAATTAGGCCAGGTGTCCTTGACGACCTGGGGTCCGTTCTTCGTACGTCGCTTGAAACATCCGAGATGAATTAGATGAATAAGATCATCGTGCTAATTATGATGCGGCTAATTCGGTTCTTCGAGCACACCTGTTGTTGATTAGTATAGCTGGATTGAGTTGTCTAGGATTATTGCGCATTCGTGCGTTTGTTTAAAAGGCGATATACATCGACAGTAGAAACACTGATCACAACCCCTGCGATTGGTTGGCGAAATGCCAAAAGAGCAGCTCATTTTTTTCTCAAGCGGAGCAAGAGCTTTTATTAGAGGGTTATGGAGAATTTCAAACTTTAATATAATTTAAAATAAAAGTAAAAATACGTGAGTGCTGCCTGTGTTACATGTTATGTGTGTATACACACATACTCTAATCCTATTTGTATTAGTTTAAAGTTAGCTGAACAAATTTGATATTTTAAGTAATCATAAGTACTTAAGTAACAGTAACTGTCACCTCAAAGTTCCACCAACTTAAATCTAAAGAGCTCTGGTGGCTCAGTGGTAGGTGTCTCGCCTGCCATGTGAAATACCCTGGGTTCGATTCCCGCCCCGGATTGAATTTACTTTATTTGCAACAAGTTCAAAAAACTCAAATATTTATAGTTCTGTTTACTTAAAATTGGAAACATCATTACTTTAAAAAATTATGTACCTGATTACCTCGAATATTTTGAGTTTTTCCAACTTAATCTGGTTTACAGTATAAAAGTGAAGTACAAGAAAAAGTATAGTAAGAAGAAGTATATTGTCATGCTGTGGTAAAGGATCCGGTCTATCACGTAATACACGAGGAAAAACTCCGCAAATAATCCTCACACCTTCAGTAACCAGTTGCTCTCTCATAAACGGACAAGACATGGCTGCGACAGATTTGAGAAAATTACCTCCACTTATATAGACGCAATCGGGGGATATTACATTCGGGGGATTGTTACATATTGTGGCAAGATAAGTGAAGCTGTTCCTACCTGTTCTCTGGTTGGCCCCTTGTCGATAAATGAATTGTCCTATCATAGGTGAGTGTAAGACTATTTAAGCCAGTTGGTAAGGTTGCTTGAGGTTATGGGTCACGCCCCCCTCGCTGCCGTCGTTGCGTCATAGCTGGAAGTCCAGTGCTGGTATTTTGGCTGAGGTTGCCCTTTTTGCACAGGTAAGGATGTCAGTCAAGGTGCATGGGTTTAGTTGGGATTTGTATATTATAGTGGTATAACTTCTGTGGCATTTACACATTCTAGTAAGCTGAATTAAGCCAGCGGATACGGGGATTCACCTGGTGTTGTGGACGTGTTTGTTCCTCCCTATAAACTTGCTGAACTGACTGAACTCTCAGCTTCCCGGAGTGTGGCTTATTTGCCCTTCCGGCGAGACTTAATACCGAATTACATGGTATGTATTAAAGATGTTCGCGATTATGCAGTGCGCTCTGCCCGATGATGAGCTTTAATTGTAACTTTTGTTATATAGACTGGTGGCGGCGCGACGTTGATTTGCTTCCCGTGGAGGTGTGACACGAAGAGCATTCTTGGAGGGCGCTGCTGTTTTGCCACGGCTGTTTTTTTTTGTTTGTTTTCTTTTACTTTCAGCTGTGTTACCGCTGCGTTGCCGTGCTGCTTTTTGGCAGCGGCGGTTTCGTCATTTTTATTTTTATATATTTTTTTAAAAAATGTTTTCTCTTATTTAAAGTTTGGGTTTTGTGTTTTCTCCTGTTACGATTCTTTTCGCCGATGCTCTGTTCGCTTTAAGGCTATGCCTTAAAGTTTATTTGTTCCGTGGTTTACAGCCTTTTGGGTTATAAATCCCTGTGTGTGTGGTTGTGCCGGTGTACGTGTGCGCGCGCATCTTCCTTTCCCTGGTTTTTGTGAATGAATGCAAGTGAGTATCGTGTGTGTGTGTGTGTGTGTAGAGAAAGAGAGCACCAGTAGAAAAAACCGTGTGGGAAAGATCTTATTGTGGTGAGTTTAAGCTAACTGTAGTGTGTGTGTGCAGGTGAGTTGGCTCTCTGACCATAAGATTTTCTTGTTTATTTATGTTTTCTTTGGAGTTGTTAGTTTATTGTTTTCTTGTTGTGTTTATGGGCCAGTCCGAAGAGTGGGTAACTTTAACCCTAGTAGCTGTGAGTGATTTGTAATTTGTTTAAGATTGTGATTAATTTGTTCTTTTTTTTTTTGTA
>JAAGKR010007913.1:0-33950 GCA_011419295.1 Clarias macrocephalus | reverse complement strand
TTTTTTAAGTTTCACAATAAAAATGTTAGTCAGATATCATTGCAGAACAGGATGCTGTTAAGACTTATTGTTTTCTTGTGTTTGTGTTTTCATAAGACATTGTAGACCTTTTTATTAGGGTTTTCAGTACGATTACTTTTGCAGCCCGTCTTGTGACTATGACTGTCTGAGACTCAGGATCCTGTAAATACATGCTAAACCACCATAAACAATTTCCTCTGTGTGTGTGCGTGTGTGTAGGTCTCTGGTTGAAGAGCTCAGGAAAACCCTTTGTTCCCTTTGGCAGGGAAGTCAGACTGCCTTTAGTCCAGATGCTCTGTTCTATGTCATCTGGAAAATAATGCCAAGTTTCAGGTAATGTGACCTCTAGTTTAAGTAAATGAACTGCACTACTTTAGGCTCCTTTGTCTGCCCTTGTGACTGTAGAAGTTACGCTACAGTGCAATAGTATTTCTCAGTCTCCTTTTTGGTCTTGCTGCTTCTGTGGTTCTGCCTTCTGAAGACTGAGAAACAAAAGCTTCCTTCTCATACCTTGATGTAATCCTAAATCTATTCAGAAATTTCCAAAAGTTGACTTGCATTAGTCTGTGGTGGAATAGACTATAAGTCATTTTAAATACATTTAACATGCTGAAATGAAGTAAACTTGAATTTTGTTCAGAACTGTTCAATCATTGTCATGTTCATGAATCTAGTTAGAGATGCGTTTTGCATTGTGACATGGTACATTATACTGCTGGAAGTAGCCATTTGAAGATGGGCAAGTTGCTCTGAAGAGGTGCACCTGTCAGCAACAATACACAAATACATTGTGGTATTCAAACAGTGATTTATTTGTGTTAACAGGCTCAGATTTTGCCAAGAAACCATTCCCCACACCATTGTATCACCTAGACCAGCCTGGACTGTTGATCCATGTTGGTCCATGGATTTTTGTTGTTGGTTATACTGGTCATACCATCTGTGTGACTTAGCAAAAATGGAGATTCATCAAACCAGGCTACATCTTCAATTTTGCGGGTTTTTGTGCCAGTTGTTGTCTCAGCTTTCTGTTCTTGGCCGACAGAAGTGACACCCAACATGGTCTTTGCTGTTGTACCCCATGTGCTCCAAGCTTTGACGTGCTATTCATTCTGGGATTCTTTTTTTGCTCACCACAATTGTATATACAGCAAACAGTATATTTGCTGTAAGTTCTAACCAGACCAACAATTGTCCACTGACCTCAGAACTGGCGCTAATTGATTGTTTCATTATATTTTTTTCTGTATTGCACCATTCTGAGTAAACTCTAGAAACTAGTCTAAACTAGTCTATCTGGGTCCAACAATCATGCCACGGTCAAAATCACAGATGGCACACACATGGCTGATATGAGCATTACCTGAAACTTATGACCCTTATCTGATTTTATGCATTGCACTGCTGGAACTTAACGCCTGATTAGATAATTGCGTGAGTGTGTGTACAGGTATTCCTGATTAAGTGTTTGTTCTTTATATATGACTAGCTATAGGAGAGATGCAATTAAAAGTCTGGGTATGGGATATCATACTAGAAGCTGTAGTATTGTGCTGTTATACTAATTTAGCACTGATCCCAGCTGTACTCCATGTGCTGTGCTTTATGGTTTCTGCAGGGGCTATCAGCAGCAGGATGCCCACGAGTTCTTGCGGTACCTACTGGATCACCTTCACAGAGAGCTGCAGGGCAGTAAGAATGGTTTGCCAGGGACTAGCCTGCTTTCAGATGGACCAAATCTTAACTCAGGAAGCAAATGCAGCATGTAAGTACTCCACTCAGTGCACACTCAAGCAGCATCAACACCATCTTGATCTTATATATATATATGAGAGAGTGTGTGTGTGTGTATATATATATATATATATATATATATATGCACACACACTCTCTTATATATATCTCAGCTTTTCATAAAGCCAGCAGTTATTTGGCTTTTCTTTTTAATATCTTTTTACAGATATTTTACACATTTATACTGCATGTGAGCATGTTAGCAGTGACCCAGATATCTATTATGGGCTGACTAGTGGTCCTAAGACTTGAATTGACATGTTTTATACATCTGTGTGTGGAAATATACTTGGGTGAATAACTTTTTAGATAATAAAAAAATAATAATCAATAAACGACTCGAGCTCTGACATAATAACAGTGATGCTAACACTGCACAGACGGAGCACTTAGGCCCACACACAGACCCGCTGCAGTTCTGGCAAATCCTGCTGCTGGAAGTAGAACCATCCTATCATGATAACATCTTCTCTTGTGTTAGATATGCTGAACAAATGAAGCGCGCTCAGCAGCAGTATCAAGGGGCTTGGTGATTGTATTGCCAGAATGGCACCATGTTATGGTATGGTCACTGATTTGTGTGAAGTGATATGATAGTGTAATCCTGTTCCAAACAAGTGGATGAAGAATTTGGGCTAGTCATGCCATATATTTCCATATATTCCAGTTATTTTCCTATAATGTATATATGTGTTTGATGATATACCATGCTCTATTTTAATACTCCTCAATAATACGTTAGTGCATAAGATAATGATGTACCTGATGTTTTATTAAATTTCAGTAATGGGACTCCCACTATGGTTACTGCTGTGTTTGGTGGTGTCCTGCACAATGAAGTAAACTGCTTGATATGTGGCACAGAGTCGAAGAAATTTGACCCATTTCTAGGTGAGATTTTTTTTTTTACTTCAGCATTTCTCTTCTGCAGTTTTAAAATGCTCTTGTTGAGTAACATTTCTCTCATTCAGACCTTTCCTTGGACATTCCCAGCCAGTTCAGAGTGAAAAGGACAAAGGACCAGGAACCAGGGCCAATCTGCACTTTGCGTGGCAAGTAGCTATTCTGTACTGTTCTGATCATGGCTTTTTTTTTTTTTGCAATTAAATGTAGTTATAATAGTGTGTTCTGCAGAATTATGGGTATATAAGATAACTGCAGTAAATTGTCTGTAGGGACATGATGTATTGCTAATCTATTATTATACTCTTCTTTAGACTCTAGAGGCATAATTAAAATCAATTTTCATACTGTTCATTTCTCACACTGATGTATTCTGTAGACTGGATGATGTAACCTAATTTATTTATTCATTATATTATTGAGATAAATTGAGTAACATGTAAACGAAATGAGGAAATGTAGAACTCATACTTTTAATCCTGGTTTAGTGTGACCTGCTACATACAGCAGAAAAGCAAAGAAATGGGGAATGTTGTGTCAAATATCTATGATTAATATTGACCTTTTCTTCTGCAACAAAAAAGCAGTGCCACCGCAGGTGGCTTGTTGCTATGCAACAAAGTAACAATAATAATATAGCTGCAAGCAGCAATTAAGGGACCAAGCACTTACTGTCCCCACACTTTAGTGACTGAGGAAGATCAGAAGTCATTAGAATGTTCACCCAAGGAGATTTACTAAATTTGAAGGCAACATTTCAGGGCTTTGCTGAGGTATTACCTGCTTTTAGGTGATCTCTCAAGTTCCAAATGAAATCAGGTCTTATTTCTTACCTTTTAATTTAATTTCCAAGTTTAGATCAATTAAATTTTTACTTGAGTGTCCATAAATAAATGTAGCCAAGCCATCAATCTATTGTATGTGCCAAGTTACACTATCATGTGTTTCTTCCGAACCACGTGACGCTAGCCGACCGCTCCATCTGCTTGCGTGAGCTCACAGACGCCCCTGTTTGGCTGTACAGCCGTGATTAACGTAGGAGCACTACGTACCTCCTCCGCTCTGAGGGACATCGGCCAAGCAGCTCTCTCTTGACCTCCGGCTGCGAGGGGTTACAGCATCACCCGGGAATCGAACTCGCGATCTCCAGATGATAGGGCGAGCACTTTACCTCTGCCCCACTCATGAAACCAAACATGAGTATTTAAATGGAGACCATTCTTTATAACAGTAAAAAGTAGGGGTGCTTCGATCAGGATTTTTGGGTCCGATCTCCGATTATTAGAAGCTGTATCGGCCGATACCGATCACCGATTACAGGGTCGACTCAAAGCCTTATCATGTAGCATTATTATATCTAACAACAATGTAAATCAAATATTGAAATTACAAGAAGAGGAATATCATGAATTGACAACTGTATTTATTGGCAAGCAACATGTGCAACACGTCAACTTAAAGCAAGCAGCCTGTGCTTGGTTAGTAATTGGGAACAGCTTAGAGCTTGACAAATACAACTTTCTTGTAGATTGTATAAAATTAAATTAAATAATGGACAAGTGGGACATGAGTCGCCGGAAGGGCTGCAAGCACCCGCGAGGACCGGCAAAAAAATTTTTCGCGCGGAAAGAAGAAACGTAATCACAGCGCCAAACTGGCGATGAATCATGATGAACTGTACTTACGGCCACCGAGCGAAACCGCGTAGGTGAGATAGGGGAATTACCGACAGCTGGGTGAGTGGTGGCGCGCGAGTTGCTGAACTCTGCTGCTTTCTTAGCACCAGTCAACTTTGAAAACTGCTGCTGTTCCTTTACATGACTAACCCTCTAATGTCTGATGAGGTTCGTGGTGTTAAAATGCTTTGGGTGCTTCCCGCCTCGTGGAATTGGCTTGTTACACAGGTTGAGGATTGATAATGTATTGTCCTTGTCACACAACACGTAGAATCGCCAGAGCGGTGAAGCCATTTTAACAGCGTGCAAAAAAATTGTCCCGCGAGTTTTGCGTCATCTGATCGGCTTTTCTATATCGGCCATTATAGAGACTGCCGATCAAACTTCCCAAAGCTATTATCGGCCGATTATGATCGGCGACCGATCAATCGGAGCACCCCTAGTAAAAACAGTGCATTTAAACAGTGCAAACTAACTTTAAATAGAAGAGTTTAACATTTGACTGAAAATTAAATGAAAAAAAAAACTGAATTTTTACTGAGCAGCGTGTATCTCTGTTATGTCATTTGCCATTGTATATAAACAAATTTTCCAATTTACATTCACTTGTACCACTTGGGATGGCAATGTGTGAATAGTTTAGAGCATACAAACCTGTAGGATTATAAAGGAATGGCAACGGTTTACTCCCTCAAATGTCTCCAAAGTCACAAAACTCAACTTTGACAATGAGTGTGCGGTTTGAGCAGCTATGAGCACATGGTCGGGTGTGGCTTCTCACCCACTTGATTTTATTTTTTTTGGTTTAAGGATAATTTGCACTCGGTTTATTTTGAGACTGGTTCAAGTGGGGTTTGAGACTAATTCATCTGCAGAGTTTGGAGAAAATAGCTGATCAGAGACTTTTAATGTGTTCTTTTGATAATGTAACATCATAAAATGCATTTTTGGTTCACCACAGATTGGCCAATTCAAGCTGAAAACCAGCTGGTAACTGGCCAAACTGCCAGTGTGTATCTCTATTATAATTGTAAAAATATATAGAAATAGTTTTCGGAGACAGTGTGGCAATACACGGATTGATGAACTTTTAAACATTTGGCAAGTCTCCCCTGTCCGTATTAGTTATTGTGCCTGGGAGAAAAAGACCAGTCATGATTATTATATTTGAATTTGTATCATATAGTTTTATATCATAAAGATTTCTTTTTATAATATATTCTTTGAACATGTTACTTACAGTACAAGCTAAACATATAGGATAGTGCTTCTTTTTTTCTTTTCTTTTTTTTTTTTAGGTTTACAATTATTCTAGTAAAATGTTTTTTTTTTCCCAGAGATCAGAGTTTGCATGTTGCCTTTATTGCACAAACCTCAGCAGATTATCAGACAAAAATGTTTTAGACACTGAATTATTACTTTTTTTACTATATGTATTTACTGTTATTATGTGTATCAGTTAAGTACAAATGAAGGTATCCTGTTAACACAAGCTAAAACTAATGCATACCATAGTTTGCCTGTTCTGGATTTAGATGTCATACAAAAGATTAACTGGAGGTGGTTGTGATTATTATTCTGATTTTATAACATAGTTATGTTAATGATGGCAATGATAAGGATAACAATTTAAAATGACTTGATGAAACACTACCTTGGGTATTGTTAGGTTATTGGTGGAATTCTTATCTGTTGAGAAATGTGGCCTTTATTAAATATAGTAATACAACTTGAACACCTTTTGCCTGTCAGACTGTGTGCACAGAACTGACAGTTGTGTAACATCTGACTTTGTTCTTCTTCTTTCACTCCGCCACCTGTTATATGCTTCCTTTTGAGAGCTGAAGTATAATACACTTCTGAGAAATGGTTGAAGCTGAAAGCACTGAAGTGCCTATCTTTTTTTTTCTTTTTTTTTTCTTTTTTTTTTTTTTTTTCTAGACTGCCTTTCTAGTTTCACTGACCTGGAGGAACTCGATGAAACAGAGCTCTACATGTGCCCTAAGTGTAAAAAACGACAAAAGTCCACCAAGAAATTCTGGATCCAGAAGCTGCCTAAGGTACCGTGTATTTTTCCATACTAATGTATGTGCATACATGCAAACAAACAATTATATGTAAGTGTTGTAGAGCTTATACTTTAAAAGTGTCACCTGTTTTCTGTCTATTGCAGGTTCTATGTTTACATCTAAAGAGATTCCACTGGACAGCTTTTTTAAGAAATAAAGTTGATACCTATGTGGAGTTCCCACTGCGAGGCCTTGACCTAAAGTGCTATTTACTAGAGGTGAAGGATATTGATATATTCTGATTCTAAGCATTAGAATCTACACTCTTGAATGTTCAAAGGTTTTTATTTTTGTTTGTGTGTTCAGTCTGAGAACAGTCTCCCTGAGAGTTGCCTGTATGACCTTGCAGCAGTAGTGGTGCATCATGGATCTGGGTAAGGAAATGTGTGTTTTTCTTTAGTTCTGTATGGCATCTGTGCCAGAACACTAGTGTTGTATAATCTCACCTATAGGGGGTGATCTTGTACCATCAGGCCTTCCTCACAGTCTCTCACTGGATATATTTACATGCTGAGTAATAATGCAGTTTTTATTCAGACTACATCATCTATTGATTAAAGTCAATGGACAGTTGATTTTAGACCAGAATTTGGATGTATAACATGTTTTATCCTACTAATATGGAATATTGTGTTTTTGTTCATGCCCACAACCTTCAAGTTATTTTCTCCACAAACTAAATATGTTAATAGGGAAAGTTTAAATTTTTATTAATAAAACTACCATATAAAAGTGTACTTTTAAAGCAGTTCCTCCAACGAAAGAAATCTGGTAGCAGGATTGAGTCACATTCTTTTTTTGTGGGGTACCTATTGTTTAATATATTAAATGTCTCAGTTACCCAGAAATATTGAATGTTTAGAATCACTACTTAATTACCTATATTGAAACATTATAAACACCTACCTAAAATTCACATTATAGGAAACAGTCTTCATAAATGCTTATGCGTAAATGTATGTGTTTGTACATTTACATTAGTTTTCTCATGCGCTGTACGCGACATCCCAATATTTGAGTTAATTTTTACTGAGATCTCATGATCAGTGTTGAATGAAGTCTTTCAAGCTTATTTCAAAGTCAATGTGTGATTAAGGTCAGGACTTTGTTGTGGCTAGTTCATGTGTGAAAATGAATACTCATGCTCCCAGAAAAACTCTTTCACAATTTGAGTCCTGGAATAGGCCTGTCATGTCAGGGGGAAAAAATCCACTGATGTGATACCCTGGTTATTCAGTACATTCAGGTTGTCAGCTGACTTCAATTTATTGCCACATAACATTGCTGAGCCTAGAGCTGACCAACTGAAGAAACCCCAGATTATGATACTGCCTCCAGAGGCTTGTATAGTGGTCCTATGCATGATGGGTGCATCGCTTCATGTGCTTCCCTTCTTACCCTGACATGCCTATCACTCTGGCATGGAGTCAGTCTGGACTCATCAGATCATATGACCTTTTTCTGTTGCTTCAACGTTTAATCTTTATGCTCTCTAGCAAACAGAAGCCTTTTTTTTTTTTCAATTTGCCTCACAAACAAGTTTTTTTCTTATGGCCACACCGTAGTTTAATACCTATCCAGTGTGTGGAAATGCTCACTATTAAATACAGCTCTAATTTCTACAGGTGAATTTTTCTATGAGGCAGCTTCACCAAGCTTTTAAGTGACCTTATAATTGGATGAGCACTATCCTTCCAGGTTTTAATAACGTGTTGGACAGTTTTTAACCTAATTTCAGTAATTTCATCAGTCTCCTAAATTGCCCTGAAACACAGTAACATGCTTTCCACAACCACAAGATTTGTTTTGACGTGATTGTTTAACAAATGAGAAGCTACTCACTGCATTAATTAGGGTTAAAAGAATTGTTGCCAGCAAAAGATATTAATCACTGCTGTAATTGTTCAGTCCAAGGCCCTTATGTATTTATTTATTTATTTAATTCCAAACCATTACTTTATTTTTTGACAACACTTTTTTGACAAGAGTTTATATATTCTGACGTACATTATTAAAAACTTCCTTCATGTATTTGAAAGCTGAAGAGATGTTGCAATTTAACTTCATTCACTGAGGTACAGTGCATTCTGTGGTTAAGTGTGCACTGGATAATACTGTACCCATATTTGACATAGTTTTGGATGCAGCACAGGAAGTATTTCTTAATGTATTAATTTTCCTTCTTTATTACTGTAAATTGTGCTCTTTGAAATGGAAAATTGTAATGATTACACACTTGTGTTACTAATCTAACCCTTTCTTTTTTTTGGTCCGTTTCTGCCAGGGTGGGATCAGGCCATTATACAGCGTATGGTCTTCACGAGGGCTGCTGGTATCACTTTAATGACAGCACTGTGACTGTGGTCAGTGAGGAAACGGTTGCCAAAACCAAGGCGTATATTCTCTTCTACACGGAGCGGACAGAGCAGGACGGCACAGCCTCTGTGACCAAGCCGAAGCTTTAACTGGCCTTACTGTACCATGAAGCCTTTACGATAGTCCACGTTTCCTGCACACAGTTTCATGCTCAAGCTTGAGTTATTATTTCACCCACAGCACTACCATCACACCTCAGTAAAAATAATGCTGCTGTGTTCATTATATTAAGAAAACATTCCTAATATTGCTTTTCATTGTTTTTGTCCAAAGACCATCTTGTGTACCAGTGTGTGACAGTGTTGCAGAAACTGGATCAGATGAAATGGCAGAAAGTGTTTTAATTGTTTAATAATGTGTATATCAGCTATTCGCCACCTTCTTATTTTAACATTAGATGACTTCGGTTTCATATAAAGGTTTTTATGTAAATGAACTAAATTTGAGTATTTTCTTACTGCTGTTTGTTGGGATTGAGGCATTTCTAACTTGAAACTTGAACAATCGTAATGTGTAAAGATGTTTCACTTTCCCCTTTGTATTGCACAGGTAGTTTACTTTACGAACATTATCACCTCAAATGTGAACTGGACATTTGAAGAAAAGAAAGAAGCTGGGGCCATTCCATTTTTACTATTTCTACTGGTTTAACAGGAGTAGCCATACCTCTTGCTATAAAACTTGACGTTTGAGCACTTGTGATCTCATGTAAATGTTTTGTAGAAGTACTAAAAGTAGGCCATTTATAAAAAAAAAATGTAGTCGGGGTTTTAAAAACATGGTTTATAAAAGTGCAACAATAATTTGAGATCTTGACTGACATTGAAGTAAAAGTCTCTCCTATCATCAGTTTAGAGTAATCAGATCTTGTCTTTATTTTGTGTCGGAAAATCAGTTTCAGACTCATGTGACTCTTGTTGTAGGTAGGTAAAAGAATGGATTACTTTGTCTTCTCCAAGTGTTTTCTATTTAAAAAAGCACCCATTTCAAATTTTCATTTTTTAATGATAAAGTCATGGGAATGGTTTGTTTAATTTTGGCAAGCACTATAATCTCTGTGCTTAAAATGATGCCTGCATCAGTTAACACTTTACAGCAGGCTCCTTTTATAGCTGTCTACTTGGTCACATGGTTCTGTAGTTAAGCTTTATCTGTTTTTTTTTTTCTGAGAGAAGATAAACTGCACATTTTATGTGCAGTCATAAGGAAGGATGTGTAATTACAGCCTCAAAGTACTTCATGATTAAAAATGTGGGTGAGGCAGCAGCATTTGTGTAGTGTGCCTGCACAAGTGTTTCATTGGGAACCTTTCCTGTTTATCAGAGACTGCCAGGGTTTTTTTTTTTATTTTTTTAATTGCCTGAATGCGGGACTAATTTTAATATCAATGCAAAATGTGAATGGTGACCAGCTTTGATGATGTAAACCACTCAAAGCCACTGTGGTAGCAAGTGCTTTTCCTAGGTTTCTCTTTTTTTCCTGCTTGCTTTTTTTCCCCCCTCATATCATCAAAAGCTTTTCGCCCACATACCTTGTCTGTGAGGGCAGCACACATACAGAGACTTCTCTAACTACTGGCAGGGGAGGCAGTGGTTCTGTCGAGCCAAAAGAACAGGGCCTCCTGTGTTCTGAGGAAGAACAGCTGCTCGCTGAGTCTTGTTTGGCCCTTCCCTGCACATGCACAGGTGCCAGTCTAAGGCTAGAATAATATCCTCATTAAGGACACAAATTGAGCAGCTGCCTCCGCCAACGTCCTCTGTGATAACAGTCTCTCTCTCTCTGTCGCGGTCTCCCAAACCACCTCCCTTGCCTAGGAGCTCAGGGGACAGCTGCTGATAAGCTCACGTTGCCCTGTACTGCTGCTTCATTTGTTGGCAGCACGTTATGAGTCAGTGTGATTGAGTCACAGGGTACAAGCTGTAATTTCACTTCTGCAGGGCATCACTTTGCCATGTACCAGTGGCATGCACCAGTGTACCTAATGATACCAGATATCAGCCTAGGTCAGATAGATGTTTGTTTGTTTTTTTCCCCCCTTCTTAATAAAAAGCTCTGCACTTGTTCCTGTGTGTGTTTTGTTTGAAAATTCCCTGAATATATTCCTATCTAAGGTACTTGATGTGCTGTGTTCAGAAAATAAATGTAAAATCAGTTTCACAGTGTTCCTGCACTTCAAGGCTTATCCACTATCAGTGTTTGTGTTGTTTTTAAAGATGGATGTGGAGATCAGCATATATCAGGAAGGGAATCCAAGGTTGGTATTGAGCTCTGTGAATCTTTCAAACTAACTCCTCACTTCCACCCACAGCCTGAATGAGTAAATGTCTTGATTTTTCAGCTGTGAGTGATAAGCACAAGCCACTGCTGTCCAAACATCTGCCCCAACAGATGGACTAGCTCTGTGTGTGTGTGTGTGTGTGTGTGTGTGTGTGTGTGTGTGTGTGTGTGTGTGTGTGTGTGTGTGTGTGTGTGTGTGTGTGTGTGTGTGTGTGTGTGTGTGTGTGTATACGTGTGCGTGCATGCATGTTTCACACATTTCCATTTTTGTCTTAGCCTGCTGTTGTCCTCTTAAAATAACTCTCATTCTTTACGACCTTATATGTGCACGGCTACTGTGTGTGAGGAAGAGTCTGCCGGCAAGGGACTCGAGTATCCAGGCCTTGCAGAACAAACTGCAACTGCTGCTCCAACAGACTAGATCTCAGTCCAGCATAGAAATTCCTGTTTGATGCTTTAACTTGTTTCTGCAATGCATCTCACAGATCTTAATCGGGAGTGCCTGCTTCATCTTTTTTCATTCTTGGATAAGGACAGTCGGCGGAACCTGTCTCTGACATGCAAGCGTCTTCGAGAAGCATTCTTGGATCCTCAGCTCTGGTCTCTACTCAACTTCTTCTCCCCTAGCGAGCTTAACAGGAACAACTTCATCCTTGGCCCATTTTTGAGGTACCTGAATATATACTGGCATTCCAGCAGGGTCAAAGTATGCAACATTGAAGACTGTAAGAAGACCATGTTCCAGAGGGACCTCTGCAGCAAGCATGCGAGCTTGGTTAGCCATTTCCTGGAGCGTGTCTGCCACATGTGAGTCTTTTTGTTTTGTTTGAGCGCCATCCCAGTATTGTTCACGTCACGTTTTTGATCTTCCAGATGGGGAGGAGGTAAAAATGGCGGTAGCTGTGATGCTTTTGTTTTCAAATTCTGTTTAAACAAAGAATATCCTTTTCATTCTCCTTTTAATTTTATAATATATCAAAATTGTAAGAAAATCAAGTATGAAATTGACTGGTATATCCTATGAGATACATAACATTCTCATTTGGGAATGCAAATATTGCTCCTCAGGAGGGTTTCCCAGGGAGGAATGCTCATAACTGGCACTTTTTTTTGTCTTAAACAAGACAACGTCCAACAAGCAACTATGTCCGTAGGCATAACTGTGTTCAACAATCCTTCATGTGGACATCTACATATGAACAGCATGCGCAAAGCTTCAAGTGTGTGCGTTTCGAAGCAAGAAAGTGCAAAACCTGCAGAAACTCAAACTTTTTATTCGCTCATAATTTACTTAGAAACCTCCTGATTCATCCATACTGAATATGGAAACAGATTGACCTAAGCGAGCTGTTTACAGTATGTGGATGCTACGTTTCTCGTGGTTATAAATGACGTGGTCTGAGAAGCAGCATGTGTTTTACAAATGAATTATTGGCTGCAGTTTTAATGAGAGGTCTGCACCTACTATCCCAGGCAGCCTGTGATGGCAACAGGCATACTTAAGCTCTGTTTACCATCCTGTGAGGCTTTAAATCTGTGTAGAAGCTGCAGAGACTCGTAAAACCTCCCACTGTGCAGACTGATTTAAAGAGCAGTGATTCCTGGAAAATAACATTTTCAATGAGAGATGGGGCAGCCTTTCTTCATCTGAAAGGCGGCCAAAGAAAAACTGGAGTGACTTTCAAGGGAAAAAGGGAGGGGGGATAATTAGTGAGAAAACCTGAAGTGTCTAGTTCTTCCTCATCTGCTCTTTTCATAAGATATACACTGGCAGGTGGAGCTTACAATTAGCTCTTTGTTCCTGTTGCTTAACGCACATGTCTGTTTTTGTCTCGCTCCCTAACACACACAGACTGATAATGTCATATGCACGAGTCTGTAGAATTTTGAACGTTCAGTCCAGCTTGATTCCTCGTCAGAGTCTCTAGGTCCTTTTCATCTTACATCACTACATGTCACATGAAAATCTAGAGAAGCCAATGGATTGTCCATGAGCCCTTGACGATTTTTTCTTGTGTATAAAAAAAGAAATACATCAGTTTACTCTCAAAGACTTTCGTGTCTAACAGTCTATTAAATATTAGTTGCAAGTGCATTTTTTATATTGTCGCATGCCTTTGAACAGTCTATTTGATAAGAAAGTATGTGTTTGCAGTCGACCTCTAAACATTTCAGTGTGTGTGTGTGTGTGTGTGTGTGTGTGTGTGTGTGTGTGTGTGTGTGTGTGTGTGTGTGTGTGTGTGTGTCCGTCCCAGTCCCAAAAGCCTCAGCAAGATATTTAGTGACTGATAAACCCATGATGATATACTTTGTGAGATCAGCACATGGCAGTTCTCTAGTAAGGCTGTAGATTTTTATGGCATTACCTGGTTAGTGTAACATTGTGTTTATAGTAGGCCTGGAATAGCATGCATTATATATACAGTCACATAACATGTTTTTCTTAAAACCTCATGTGACCAAAGGAATATACGCTTCGGAAAATATTAGTCATGCCTATTCCCTGAAATGAAGCCTCTTTCACAATTCAGCAGAAAATCAGATAGGTGTGTGTCAGAGAGAGAGAGAGAGAGCAATGTGAATTAGATTGAGGGAAAGGAGGTGTGAAACAGGCTGCTTCATGGGAAAAATGCCGGTGTTTTTTTCTAAACAAACTCAAGGCGATATAGTGGAAGAGGAGGGCATGTAACCAGGCAAAAAGGGCACGCATATAGCTTCTTTACTGCTCATTTGTTTAAATTTAACATGTCTTCTGCAGAAGAATAGTGCCTGAAATCATCTCAAAAGACAACTGGAGTCTTCTCATATGTATTCCTCCTTCCCCTGTAGAGGATCCTCTTTCAGCTTGTATAGTAAAAAAAAAAAAAAAAAAAAACCAGCAGTGGCACGTGACTCAAACGCTCCTCCCCATGTTCAGGGTTATTGGGACAGAACCATAAGGCTCTGATGCTACTGAAATGCGTTTGCCTCACATGTGGATAAGTGGTAAGATTATGTAAGCCTTTATGTAATCTACATCAGTACACGTGAATGACATCCCAGCTTTGTGAGCGTGGCCAGACGTCAACTGTGTGTGTGTGTGTGTGTGTGTGTGTGTGTGTGTGTGTGTGTGTGTGTGTGTGTGTGTACACTCACAAATCTTGTGCAATTCCTTCAGCAGTCTACAGCAATTCCATCCCCACTACAGTGAGAGTGCACTTGGAGGAGCCAAATGATACATTTATGATTCATACATATACTGTATGATTTCTTGAAGCCAGTAGTGAGTTCTTGAGTTACAAGTGGTATGTTATGGAGCGTTAGATAAGCAAGACAAATTTTGCATGCAGAAAATCAGCTCTGGTGACATTTGTATAAGAGTCCGAGTAGCAGAAACTGTCAGCTTTTGTTTGGCTCAGAGAAATCGGATTGGATTTCATATGCTATACTAACAGTGTGATTCAGCATCCTATTGAAATCATTCCGCTTAGATCTGTCTCTTTGATGCCTTCATTGACCAACTAAGTGCTTCAACGTGCATTCAATCAAAAGCATGTCATCTCACACCAAAAAAAAAAAAAGCTGTTCAAAAAGGAACATGAAAAAAACCTACTCCTTTACAGCCTCAAATCATGATCAAAGATTCTGAATCTATGCCAGAGCTCATCTGAATGTATTCTGAAATACTGAAATATTCTTTTATATAATATCCTTTCATTCATTAATTCATCTTCAGTACCCTGGATATGGTCGCAGTTAATCTGGAAACTATCCCAGGAACTCCCATTGTGCACGAGCCACAGTGTAGGTCACCATCGCAGGGCCCCATCCATACACGCATTCACACCTAGGGGCATTTTAGTGAGGCCAATACACCTACTGGAATTGGAAGGAAATCAGAGAACCTGGAGGAAGCAAAGCTGACCAGCAAAAATCTGCATAGAAAGTAATGAAAGATCATGATTAAACCAGAGACCCTGAAGCCATGAAGGACCAACATTAATTATAAGTGCTGCATCACTGTTATATTTGCTATATTGCTACAGATACATGCAGTTGGTCACATTATCAAATACACCCCATATAGATGCATTGATTATTTGAGTGAGCAAGCATCATTCTAAGTATAGCAGTGAAAGTGGCACGGTTAAGTAGCATTATGGTGCATGTGGCACTGATAGGAGTATATCAGGTGAAGTTTGTAGTGTGTATTTCAACATTTTTTTAAAACACTTCTGTCTACATTAAGTGGGAGATTACCACTCACTTACTGTCTATACCACTTCATCCTGTATTCAAGGTTGCTGGGGCCTGGAGCCTATCCCAGGAGGCAGGGTACAGCCTGGACAGGGTGCCAGGGGCACACAAACACTCACTCATTCATTAATTCGCACACTACGGGCAATTTGGGAACGCCAATTAGCCTAATCTGTAGGTCATTGGACTGTGGGAGGAAACCAGAGTACACGGAGGAAACCCAGCAAGCACAGGGAGAACGTGCAAACTCCATGCACACAGTGACAGAAATCGAGCCTGGCCGGGAATCAAACCCGTACCCAGGAGGTGCAAGGCGACAGTGCTAACCACTACACCACCGTGCCGCCGGGAGATTACCAGTGACTGTTAAGTCCATGGTGATATACACTGACAGTCAATGAAAACTTTGAGGCCATACTTCTTTTTTATTTAGAGCCCAAAACTGTTTTTGTTTCATATAAATAATTTCTTGAGGTTGCTGACATGCATTAACAAAGATTTAAAGTTTCAAGAATAACTTAAACACTGTACATTTAACAAAAGAAAATTGCATCTAACACATACAAATTCACAACAGTCAATTGATACATGTGCATTGATGCAGGCGGCCATCCTTTGGCGCATACTCCTGACAAGACGGAGAATAGGCAGGCCATGGTACAACCCATACGTCTCGCGATCTCGCTGTAGCTCAAGCCGGCTTCCACCATACCCAGAGCCCGGAGACGCTGTTCACATGATAGACGTGGCATGGTGACGTTCACTGGACTAATAATGGTGGTCTTTATTGGGCCCTTATATAGGCCTCCAAAACCAATCCTCAAATTATTCATGTACGCATTGAGTATTGCACCATGTGTGTTTGGGCCACATTTGAAAAGAGACCATCCCGTGTGCAATGAACTGTGAAACCATGACAACTCAACATTGTCTGAACTACCAAAACAGCAAGATATCAGCAAATCCACAAGGATCATTTCAAACCCCAGTACAAATAGAAACACTCATATATTTATACCTGAAAGTTTCTATTGGCTGTCGGTATACTTTGTGAGATTAGCATATGGCAGTTCTCTAGTAAGGCTGTACATTATTATGGCATTAACTGGTTAGTGTAACACTGTGTTTATACAAGGCCTTCCTAGGCGGAATGATACCTGTGGTGATGAGGAAATATCGAATAATCCCCGCAAAAAAACATATCAAGGTAACAATTTTATGAATACAGCAGGACGACCTCCTAAACCTGTACTAAGAAAAAAAAATGTACTGTTTAACTTGGGTGTGTGAAATGAATAAAGTCTGCCAAGTGTGTTAAAAACACAACAATTAAGCTCGTACCACTGCCACTACTTCTGATGTGTGACGGTAATAAGAGCTGTACTTATTTCTCATAGAAAAACATTATTTTACACCCATCCATGTTCTCACTGTATTTCTAATACAACTGTCTTTTCTCTCACTCTAAAGGTGTCCAAATTTGCTGTCCCTAACCCTGTCCGGGTGTGGCCACGTCACAGATGGAGATGTGATCACCGTGCTGCGCAGTTGCAGGCGACTGCAGCGACTGTGTCTAGAGAACTGCTGCCGTGTGACGGACGCCGTGCTGCAGGCAGTAGTAACCCACGGAGGCAGTCTGCATGAAGTGAGAGTGGATTTCTGTAGGAATGTGACACACACAGGGCTGCAGACTTGCAGAGAGAAAAAGCCTGGAGTTCGTCTAGTCGCTGAGCGGAGTGCAGGAATGATACCTGACATTCAGCCTGAGGAAAAATTTCATATCAGGAGGGCACTGCAGAAAGTCCTGATCTTTTCCTGAGAACTGAGGATGGGGATGGGAAGATGAGACATTTTCTGATACTTGATGTGATGAAACTTTGAGGTTAAAATGTGTGCATTTGGTTCAATTTTCTTATTATTTTTATCTTTTTATATTTTACAATTTTTAGTTCTGAGGCATTATGTCTTTCATAAGGCTGTGAAATGTCTACCTTTTTCTACAAAACTTTATTTAATACCATTTATTTAAAACTTTTTTAAAAACTTCAGTACATAGTGAAGTGAGATCCTGATAATACTGTATAATCCATAATGTCGAAAATGTTCCAAACACTACTCAGAACATATTAAACAGTATCCTGATTATAATGTCAAGCGTAGACCTGTAGATTATTCCAGTGATATAAGCAGGCCCATGAGAGCTCAATATTCGACTTAGTGTGCCCCGGTTTATGGGGCTGTTTAACTTACTAAATGTGCCTACCTGGATTTGCTCTGCCATGCTGCATTCACTTGCCTATTTGTTGCAGTATCATGTTTTTTTTTTTTTCTTAAAACAATCCACACTATTTAAACATACAGAAATGCTAAACTAACCAAATTGCAGTACCGTTGCTTACTAAATAGTATGTGTCCTGATCCTATGATCACAGGTCTACACGATTCATTCAGCCATACAGACTGTATATATTGGCCCATATCCGAGTTCCGCTGCCAGGCTGCTTGCCCAAACAAAGCCGGTGGAGTGTAGAGGAGAGCGAGAGTCTCATGTCACTTTCAGTTCAGGGATAAGACGGAGAAGCCGAGCTGTCGCTTCAGACATGGAGAGCACTGAGCTCATGTCTCAGCACACAGAGGTTAACCGAGGGTGCGCTGTGCTGGCTCTCTGCCAAAGCTCTGATTAGAAACGTTATGTAAAGGAGTCGCAGGCGGAATGCCAGTAGGTTGGTTTGTAAAGCCGCCACGTGACTGCGCTAAAGTTTAAAGCACTGGACTAGACTAAATCTACTTCCCGTGAGGGGCGCTCATAGTGTTTCACACATGGAGATGACACTGGGCTGGGGCCTGGCTGACATATTGGTTAACTCAAAACTAATCAGTGCTGTTCTTCAGCTGTTCTTAAAGCTCTGTTTTAAAATGTGGATTTATATATAGCAACAACTACAAAAATTTTGTATAGTACATTTTTATTATAATAAGATCTAAGATTTTTTTTAACAATAGACTTGAACTTTGACAGTAATAGGCTGTTTACAATGGAACACACAAAATAGAGTCAATAAATGTAACTATTTCCATGACCAACATTCATTTGGATGTTTTTATATATATATATATATATTTATATATATAATTAACAAAAAACTATCCTAATGAATGATCTCCCATGTACAAAGATTTGTGGATTTGCGGAAGCAGCCCATGTGTATTGTAAAAAAAAAAAAAAAAAAAAAAAAACATATACCAATATTTACAATTATGTACAATATTTTCAGTGTTAAACTCTCGCAGCCAGAGGTCTAGAGAGAGCTGATTGGCCGAGCTCTCTAAGAGGGGTGGGATGAGAGGTACTTAGTGCTCCCATGTTTGTTGGCCCTCCCGACTTAATGATAGTACTACAGTAGCTTAATGCGGGAGCCCAGTAGTGACGGGGAGGAATGGGATACAACAAAATTAGGGAGAAAAAAAAAGATATATACTGTATACAGTATGTGTATCTTCCTGGGCTCCCTTTAAACGAGGTCAGTTGACCCAGCTGCTTCACCGGGATTCTTTTGGAGGCGCAGTCTTGCAGAAGTATAATGCAGAACCAAAAAAACTTGCATGTTTTATTTCTTTATGCTTTACATTGTATATTTGTGTCAAAGGTGTATACTGTAAGACTCACTTTGTCGGACCTAAAAAAAGAATCAGACATACAAGCATGCTCCTGAAACGGAACTCATTCATAAGTCGGGGACTTACTGTGTATCTGCATTACAAATCTGTTAAGATGTGCTTTCAAATTAAAACAAAGATCCCAATGCCTACCAAAAATAATTACATTTAATCTACAGCTTAACTGTGATTTACAGCTCCAGTTATTGGTACTGCACATATTATATTTTATAATTATGTAAAATATTAAGCATAAGCACAATATCCCGCTATAACTAATTTTATATTTAACCTGACTCACAGTGAGTGCCTCGACATGAACAATCACCACTTTCGAAATGCTAAATGTTCATCATAAATGTTTTGTTCCTTATTTATTCTGGTGATTCTTGGTGTTCTCACTTGGTGTGTTTTCCAATTTTAAGCCTTGTGGAGACTGATGGCTTCCTCTCTTTGTTCCATATTTCACACTTTATTTTTCACTGGTTCAAGAGAATCATCCATCTCATAGTATCACACTACAGCTTGTAGTGTTATGAACAGCCTGCTTTGATTAAAACAGATAGTTTTTTACTCCACATGTTTAAATAATAGACCGTTTGGAGGTTAATCCAGTGTTGCTATGTGTGTGAAATTTGTGTGACAATTTTTTTTATCTTGACGTGGTTCAACTTTAACATTCACAACTTCCATAGTGGCCTGTCAAGGGTTTCAGACATTGGGTGGGAACATAATTATCTAGAGAAGAATGTGTTCTTTGATGCGAAATGATTAGTAACATTATGACTTTAAAATATTTATATCATAGTTATATTGGCACTGCAATATATCTTTAAATAAACAAGAACAAGATATGAGTAATTTTGTCTGTGCAAACACTTTGCAGAGATGTGAGATCATGTGACATATCTGTAGTGTTTTTTGGAGTCATACATTCAGATTTGGAACCACCATTACGCTCAATAATAGTCAGAGATTAACCCTAACTCTCTAAAACCCCATGCCAACAAAGTTATTTCATCTCCTATGACAGGATAAAGCTACAGTACTTGCCAAATTAATGATACATTTAAATGAATAGCATTTGGTCACGGCGCATAGTAAATTCCCTGAACTTAAAAACAGGTATCCAATGTGTCTCTTCTTTGCATTTCATTTAAAAATGTTTTGACAAGAGCTTTACAAGTCCTTTCTTCTGTAGCCAATATCCTCAGGATGTTCTCTCAGTGGAGTCTGATCTTTTCTCGAGGGAATATTGCAGCTATGCAGAAGAGCTGTGAGACTGAAATAACAAAGGAATTAACATTTTTAAACCTCACTTAGAGGAAAAGGGAAATAAATATCACACATGTGAACTTGGTGGAAGGATATATCAGGAAGGGTTGATGTACATTAATTCTGAAGATTGGTGTTGAGCAATAGTTGGACTCAGATTTGGTTATGTAACAGTTGTCGGTAAATGCTCCAAGCAAATTATTGTGATACTCAGGCACTTTGTATCCAGTGTTGTTCTACAGGCTGGAGCACTTTCTTGGATGCTTGTATTATTTACTAAGAATTTCAAGAGTATAACATGGTGCAGAAGCTAACCTGAACTCAATTTTCTGAAATACAGTCAAGTTTGTTAAAGATAATAGTTCATTTGTAGGAGTTATATAAGTGACCTTCTATTTGTTTTTGCAAGTTTTTCGTCTGTCAGGTAGGACTTGGGAGAATTTTCACCCTGGCAACCAGAGTCGCTTTTGATTTTCAAAACTGTCTCCTTGTTGAACTGTGTTACACTCATGACTTCATATAGAGCTTTTTCAAGCTCTTTTGGCAGTTCTTCTGCTTTATCTGAAAATGCCTTCACTTTCTTAATACAGTGAAAGCTAAGAGAGGTAGAAACAGCAGGCACTGACCTTGAGACAGGAGCCACGATAGAGACAAATGCTGGGTGGATGATGATCTCTCACAAGATCTAATTTATTATTGTCGTATTTATGTATTGGTTTATTCTACTTATGTGTATGTGGAACCTTATGGAAGAATATTACGCATACAAGTAACACCTGGGGTTTTTATAATTCATGGTAGGAGTTGTATGGCCTCCACTCAAGCTTTTGAGACTATTTAAGCAGATAATGGTTGTCTCTAGGTGATTGGGGGGTTTTTGGTATAAAGTCATAAAGCGAGCTCAATCTCAATTTCTAAGAGCTTTCTATTTATTTGTACTTCTTGTGTGACCTTCATATTGATTTGGTTGTATTTATTATAACGGGCAGGGGTATTTAAATTGAGATTTAAATTGTACTTGTCAATGCTGTTTCTTTACATCTTGAACTTGCATCTCATGGATGTGATGAAAAGGTTTTCTGTATAGCCAGGAAGAACTTGCATACAGTTGCTAAAGAGATAACTATATGCATAACTGGTTCTCTCCTTTACAAAAATGAATGATTTAATTGCTTCTCCCCGAAGAAATACCACTGTTTTAATTTGCTAGTTATAGCATCCATATGCAGCATGGATTAAAATCAGAAAGCAGCATTCACAGAAAGGCTTAAAATGAGTGAGTACATTTTTAACAGAGCATATCCCTCATCTCTCTCTCTCTGAGTGGAAGAATGCAAAATCAGTCACAAGCTATTTATTTATTCATTCCCTGAAATGCTGTCAGGAAGTCATATCGTAAAAGAGACTCACAGTCTGAGTGGAAGTGGTGTGTGTTTGTGTGTGTGTGGAGGCTTATTTACAGCATGTCACATAGGAATCAGTATTTTTTCTTCCCCTTTATAGACTCCTACAGTATCTTCATTTGTCTGGCATCTCCCATGCACTGAGCCTCCTGTATATTTCACAAGGGCTTTGTGCATCTTTCTTCACAAACAGTACTTCAGTTTAGTGACACATACAGTACAAGATGTACAGTATGTATGCCCTGGTTGTGTGGCTTATGTACAGTACAGTATATGCACTTTTACACAGCACTATTATTGCTGAGTAATCAGGTGAGAAGGCTATAATTAAGAAGTCTTTACTGTCTTTACGTGTAATTTGAGATGAATGACTCTGAATAGACAGATTTTCGTTTTGATTGTATGACTCTGGGGGAGTCGGCACTGAAAAAATACAGTAGTTTAATCATAGTGTATTTTAGTTGTCATGTTTCATGTAGTGCCTCAACTCACAGTAATGGAATTTAGGAGTTATTATAGGAATGTGTGTGAAGGATAAAGTAAAATAATTTTCAGGGTTTTTTTTTTTTTTAGCTGACTAAAGGCATCCAATATGTGTCTCATTTTGATGCCAGCATTTCAAGCTTTTTCTTTCTTTTCTATCTAGATGTAGTCATCATACCCATATCTAACATACACATCATGTTCTCTTTTAACTCTCTTTTACAAACATGGACATTTTTATTTTAATAGTAAGAGGAAACCAGTGCTATAAGAATAAGACTTGAAGAATGACAGCAAGTGACTCAGCATGGAAGGATTAAAGCTAAGAATTTATTAATACCCAAGATATAATTACTTACCATTTTAAAATTCATTTACGCCAACAACTCTGTATCATTATTCTGTTTACTCTAATTGTGAAGCAAACACATTTTCTGGTTTTCTCTGCATCTCTTTAATTCTTGCATGATGGCACTTCAGGTTCAGTGGTTATGCCCATCACTGCTTACTTTCAAGGACTCATTCTCCACATCTGTGCCTTCATTTGAAAAGCAAATTATGATGACAGAAGCCTCAAGTTATAATCATGAATACATAGGAAATTATAAGCAGTGTAATAGGGCTTAATCACTTGTCATTCAGTGTGCAGCAGAAATGCGTACTGATTAAAATTCAAAGCCTGAGGTTGAGACAGGGTCTAACTGTAATACTAACGATGTTTTTATGATTTACCCAGGGAATAATTTTTCTGTCTTCATATAGACTGTATGGATTAGATGATGTTATAAGAATAAAAAAGTAGATAGAAGAACTTGGAAGAACATTCCAAATTCCAAATCATCATCATCATAATACAATAATAATAATAATAATAATAATAATAATAATAATAATTAGTAATAATACATTTTTTTTATTTTTGAAATAAAATTTAAAATTTAAAACAGTTTAAATAAAAAAAAAATTATATAAAACACATTTTACTGTATTGATAATTATTGGTATATATTGTTTATTTAATCTTCATAATAATAATAATAATAATAATAATAATAATAACAATAATAATAATAATTATTATTATTATTATTGTTATTATTATTATTATTATTATTATTATTATTATTATCATTGAGCATGCTTTAGCTGATGCATTAAAGAAAATCACAACCCATAGTATCACTAATTATTTCTCAAAACAGTTAATCAATAATATGAACACATTTTTTTCTTGCCGTCCAGTCTGCACATTGAAATTGAAGCTTTTAGTGATGTTCGCCAGAAAGTGTTAAAACTGCTGGTTAAATTGCCCAGAGACAAATAAAAGCTTAATAATTACATAAAATGGCTGTATGCTGCCTTTGTTAGTGTTTCAATTTATGACTGTGTATAAGGGGAAAGAGAGAGAGAGAGAGAGTTTTATATACAGTATGTGATTATATGTCTGTCAGTGTGGGTGTGTTAAAATAATCCTGGTTGATAGAGTCTGGCTCACAGAAAGAGCTGTTCTCAGTTTAGAAATGTATAACCTGCACCTGCAGGCGTTGTAAGGATTTACCAGCTATATTGATACAATACATATTCTTTCCATTTAGCTCATGATACCATAGTGTAGGCTTTTCTTTCCTTCTTCTCTTTTACATTACGTTACATTTTACAGTACCCACTCTTTTTCTAGAGCAGGATGCAATAGACTTCTTAAATGAAAGACAAAAGACTGTAAATTATATACTGTACATTTGTATTAAAGCAACTCTTTTCTGCTGTCCAGGTGGCAGATGTGTGTGTTGTGTGCATGATCAACTGTAGACCATTAAATTCTTTAAGGGCAGTGCTGTTAGTTGGTAGCATCACTACCCCATGGATCTAGGGTTCTCACTATGTGAATAAGTTTTGCCTGTCCCCTCCCCCCATACATACATACATAGTGTTTTATCAGGATCTTCAATTAGTCTACTCTCGTTCCTAGGTGTAAGTGTGTGTTCATGTGTTCTGCAATGGACTTGTGTTCTTTTTGTTGTCTATTTCCTCCTTACACTGTGTATTGCTGGAATACAATCCACAACCACAATAACTCTGACCAAAAAACACTCACTTACTCACTCTTCTATATCGCTTTATCCTGTAGTCAGGGTCACGGGGGGCCTGGAGCCTATCCCAGGAGGCTTAGGGCCCAAGGCAGGGTACAGCCTGGACAGGGTGCCAATCCATTGCAGGGCACACACACATACATACATACACTCACTCACACACTCATTCACACACTATGGGCAATTTGGGAATGCAAATTAGCCTAACCTACATGTTTTTGGACTATGGAAAGAAACTGGAGTGCCCGGAGGAAATCCACCAAACACGGGAAGAACATGCAAACTCCATGCACACAGAGACGGGAATCGAACCTGGCCGGGAATCGAGCCCGGAACCTGGAGGTGCAAGGCGACAGTGCTAACCTGGCCAAAAACAGTTGCTGAAAATGATTTTGATGTGAATTGAGGTGAAAAATGTGAATTTTAAGATTGTTCTACCACTTTGTGGCTGAGCTGCTGTTGTTCCCAATCGCTTCCACTTTATTATAATACCACTAACAGTTGAGTGTGGAATATTTAGTAGCGAGGAAATTTCACAGCTTATTGCACAGGTGGCATCCTATCATGGTACCATGCTAGAATTCACTGAGCTCCTGAGAGCGACCTGTTATTTCACAAATGTTTGTAGAAGCAATCTGTATGCCAATGTGCTTGATTTTATACACCTGTAACCATAGAAGTGATTGAAATACCTGAATTCAATGATCTGGATGGGTGAATGAATACTTAGGAAATGGGGTAGCTCACTGGTTAAGACATTGGACTACAGTTCGGAAGGTCCCAGATTAAAATCCTTTGACTACCAAGTTGTCCCCTTGAGCAAGGCCCTTAACCTTAAAAAACTGCTCAGATGTATAATGAGATTTTTAAAAAAGTAAATCACTCTGGTTAAGGGCATCTGCCAAATGCCTAAATGTACTTTTGGCAATATAGCGTTACGGTATATGTTACAGTATCACCTGTGGACATATTTTCTTCCCTCCTTATGAGTGTGTTCTAACTTCTGGCAGTTGTAAGGGATTTGATGGTTTATAATAATGCACTACAAGGCAGGTTTGAATCTGCTTGCAATTGCTGCTGACTATTGGTCCTTTCTCCCTGGATTGCCCCACCAGTTTCCCACCCTAAGGCCAAGTTGCCTGATTAATCAGGATACAGTACCTGTCTGTCAAACACTTAATGGTGCAACACACTCAAATTATAGTTTGGAAATGACTGAAAATGCAAAAAAAATAATAATAATTTCAGGTGCGAGGATATTTATATATGACTTCTAAAAATATATTATCATGTCCCTAACAGAATGACTGCTCACAGTTGCATTATATATGATTTAAGTCAACTTCATTCCCATAGTATCATTATCGAGAGCCTTAGAGAGGTTTCTGTGAAATGTGTATCTCCTTAAAGAGGGATTGGATCAAATTCTCAGTTGTTTACTTTTTAATCCTTTTATGGAAACCTGATTCACAATCCTATGCTGATCTTATCCTCTTGGCTGAAGAAGACAGCCTTTATAGGAGCCAGACATTAACTTACCTGGCTTGCCTGGTCACATGAAGCTCTGAAGTGTGTGTGTGCGTGTGTGTGTGTGTGTGTGCGTGCGTGCGTGCGTGCGTGCGTGTGTGTGTGTGTGTGTGTGTGTGTGTGTGTGTGTGTGTGTGTGTGTGTGTGAACATGAAGCCCTCCGAAGGTCGTGGTCGGTGTTTCGTCTAGGTAGAGATTGCCTGTCCATAGAACACAACCTGCCTGGCAGTGTATCAGAGCAAGAACAGAAAAAAATTGTCACACAAAAAACACCCTATTAATGTAATCTGACATACTGCCAAATTAGTTCTGTAGATATTTGTGATATGTACAGAAGGAGTGCATTAGGAGTAAATAATTATGCCTGTAAGTTAAGATGGATAAAATCATTACCATTCGGGACTCATTCAAATTATTATGAAGTTTATTTTCTACAGTAAAATTACAGTAAAATCTGATACAGTGGCGTAGTGGTTAACACTGTCACTTTGCACCTCCAGGGTCCGGACTCGATTCCTGCCTCAGGGTCTTCCTGTCACTAGGGTTTTCTCTTTTTGATTGGTAGGTATCCTCCGGGTACTTCGGTTTCACCCCACAGTCCAAAGACATGCACATTAGGATAACTGGAGTTCCCAAATGGTCCATAATGTGTGAGTGTGTCTGTGTGTGAACCGCGATGGATTAGCAGCTTGTCCAGAGTGTACCCCTCATTGTGCCCTAATTCTCCTGACATAGACGCCCAACCCTGTATACTGGATAAAGTGGTATAGATGATGAGTGAGAGTGAAGGTCCTAACCCAGTGGACACAACTAGGACTGCAGGACCTTTTAGGAACACATAAACTGGAGAACTATTGGTGACCACTTCTGGAACTATTGGAGACCACCATCTTATAGGTTTGTCCCTGATGACCAAGTCATGGAGTAATGTTTACACGAAAAAAAACTCCCTGAGATGACAATAGGAAGAACCCAGAGAGGAACCAGACTCAACAGGAACCCCCTCCTCATTTGGATGACAGATAGTATAACCATAAATGAATCCCTGAAATACGTATGTTTGCTTTGCTAAGGTTGCTCTATAGGAGCGGCATTTATGTTAATATAAAGTAAACTTTCACTGATGGAGGCCAAGCATCCCCAAACATACTTCATTTAAGAAGTATTGACAGTATTAGAAAATGGAAAGTTAGTGGTTTATTTAAAAAGATGTGATATATATGTCTTCTGCTGTGTGTGATAATCTAAAAAAATTCTAATTTAATTTCCCAGTGGTTCTCAGCTAAGTTCTTTGGCCCCTGGGTATGTGCAAAATGAGAGCTGTGTGTGTGGAGAAGTGGAGCTGTAGTTCTCCTGCGGGCCAGGGGGGTCTATTTGTGTCTCTCTCTCTCTCTCTCTCTCTCTCTCTCTCTCTCTCTCTCTCTCTCTCTCTCTCTCACTCACTCACTCACTCCGTCTGTTACTACATTTGTCACACATCGTGCCAAGGCTTAGCCTCAAAAGCAAACGAGAGAGGCAGTAACTGGAGCAGTAACACAGGGAGAGTAGAATTAACAATTTTTATGTTCCAGTTTTTTAGCCAATAAATAAATTTGCGAGCTTTTTTAATGAAAGATGGAAAAGTTCTGCTGAGTTGTTTGCTCAGTGTCTGTTGGTTAATCAGAGCATTTCAGTTACCTGTGGTGTTCCTGGATTGCTGAGTTTTGTAGTCTGGGCAGGGTGAGTGGAGTAGTGTATGCACTCCATGACCGCTCCTCATTCTTGTCTCTACTGTCTCAGACGAGAGGAAAACAGAGCATAGGAGAATACAATGTGGGAGGATGAGTAAAAGGTGCACTTGCCAAAGAAAACACGAACACACAGGGGTTCCAACGTAATGAGAGGCTTTGATCATCAGGGCATTTCGGCACCATGCAGCTTCAAAGTCTGATCTCCAAACAGAAGGCGCTGAGTCGGAGAAGGTCACATACGGACTTAGCATAAAGTCACAGCATTTGTGCTAAACGTCTAAGGATTTTTGTTTCACATCATAAGCTGATTTGCCGAGCCCACACAGACTCACCATCTGCTTTATCTGGAACACCTGTACCCCTGCATAGGCATGCAGTTATTCAATCAACAACGAAAAAAAGCAGGTACAGGTCAAGAACTTCAGTCAATGTTAACATCAACCTTTATACATTATCCATGGCATGAATGTTGATACCAGAATGGCTGGATTGATAATTTCGGAAAAAATTCACCTCCTGAGATTTTCGCACTCCATGGTCCAGTTTCGATAAGGCTGTGCCCAGTATAACCTCAGATTCCTGTTCTTGGCAGACAGAAGTGGAATCTGATGTGCTCTTTTGCTGTTGTAGCCCATTCATCTCAAAGCTTAATGTTTTGTGCCTGCTGAGATGTACGAATGACTTCTCAACACAGTTGTAAAGAGTGATTATATTCTATAGTTACTATAAACTTCCTGGCAGCTCAAATCAGTCTTGCAATTTCCCTCTGACCTCTCTTCTCAACAAAGCCTTTCCACCCACAAAAATGTCCCTCACTCACTGTTTTTTTAGTTTCCACGCCATTCTGCATGACAGTTAAAAACTTTGTATTTTTTGGCTCGATGTGAACATTAACTGAAAGTCTTGCCTAGTATCTACATGATTATTTTTGCATATCTTTTGACTGAATTGAATGATTGAATAACTATATTAATGTTTTTATTACTCATGTTAACCTAACTGCGTCCAAGCATTAGTCAAAGCGGACATACCACAAGAGTAGTGGTACTGTATGACATGGATACATAAAATCTGTGTTTTGATCAGAGGTGGGTAATAACATGTTACATTTACTCCATTACATTTACTTGAGTAACTTTTTGGAAAAGATGTACTTCTATGAGTAGTTTTACTGCACCACACTTTTTACTTTTACTTGAGTAGATTTGTGAAGAAGAAACACTGCTTTTACTCCACTACATTCGGCTACACTCGACTTGTTACTTTTCTAACCATTTGTTCTACATATGCAGCCAGTGGATCTACCACATGACTGTGTTTGACCAATCAGCCCCAGGAACAAAAACCACATGTAGTCACATGACCACACTCAAACTGACAGCATAGCTGAAAACAAATCTTCAGCCGGCATCCCTGGCATCATAAGCAAAGCATGTTTCATTTGCAAAAGAATAGCTTCATACTGAGGTGTCTTCTCTATCTGCCAAAACAGACACACACTTCACCATATAAAAACTCGACTTCTAACCTGAGGAAAAATGTTGCTGTAAGTTTAGCTGTTTCATTGAATGTTGCAATGTTGGGCATATATAATTATTATAATTATACTATAATATACATATAATAAAATATAATATACGGTATGTACACACACTTGCGGACATGGAAATGTATGTACAGACTTATGCAAAAGTTTAGACATACCTTGATAAATAACAGATTTTGGTGATTTTTTTTTGTTGAGAAGATGTTAACAGTTTCTTTTTGAAATGGAAAACATGCACAATATTTTCAGCAAACATTGGTGCATAGTTACTTTTTATGTCATAAATTGAACAAAGATAAAAATTAAAAACATTATTGTGGCACTGTGCAAAAGTTTGGGCACCCTACATAATCAGTACTTAGTAACACCTCCTCTGGCAGATATCACAGCTTGCAAACGCTTTTTATAGCCAGCTAAAAGTATTTCAGTTCTTGTACTTGGGATTTTCTCCCATTCTTCCTTGCAAAAAGCTTCTAGTTCTGTAATATCCATTGGTCGTCTTGCACGCATTTAAGATCTACCTACAAATTTTCTATGATGTTTAAATCAGGGGACTGTGATGGCCGTTCCAAAACCTCCAGCTTGCATCTCTTGAGGTATTCCATAGTGGATTTTGAGGTATGTTTAGGATCATTAGTGTTGTCTTTCTAGTTTCAGCTTCAGCTTTTTTATTTTTACAAATGGTGTGATGTTTGCTTCCAGAATTTGCTGGTATTTAGTGGAATCCATTCTTCCCTCCACTTGTGAGATTTCCTGTGCCACTGGCTGCAACACAACCCCATAGCATGACAGGAACCCCATGCTAATAATTGGCAAGGTGTTCTTTTCATGAAATGCTATTCCTTTTTTTTCTCCAAACATGCCTTTGCTCATTGTGGTCAAAGAGTTCTATTTTAACTTAACCAGTTCACACCACTTGTTTCCAAAATACATCAGGTTTCTGTGACCTCCACAGTTCCCCTGAACTGCCATCTCTTAATTACATTTCTCACTGTGGAAACTGCACGCTGACAACGCTTTGCTATCTTCTTGTAGCCTTCTCCTACATTGGGGGCATCAATAACTTTCATTTTCAGAGTCTTACACAGGGGCTTAGAGGAACCCATGGTTGTTGAGTGTCCAGCTTTTGTAAAGTATTTCTAAAGCTTTGAAATTGACATTTACTAATGACAGCTGTTGCCATGCATCAGATCTGACGAGCTGATTAAGGTCTGAAACCTTGTAAAAAGAATCTGAGACTTGGAACTCTTAGGGTGCCCAAACGTTTGCACAGTGCCATAATAATGTTTTTATTTTTAATTTTTGTTCAATTTATGGCATAAGAAGTAACTGCATCAATGTTTGCTGAAAATATTGTGCATTTTTTCCATTTCCAAGAGAGACTGTGTTAACATCTTTTCAATTTAAAAATCACCAAAATCTGTTATTTATCAAGGGGGTGCCTAAACTTTTGAATAAGACTGTATATATAATTATTGTAATTTCCTATGAAATAAATCGGACATTAAGATTGAAACAGTAACTCAGTACTTGAGTAAGTACAGCTACTCTTACTTGAGTACATTTTTGGTTACTCTACCCACCTCTGGTTTTAATAGAGTGGGTCAACACACACTAATTGTGCAAAAACCCAAAACAATGAGTCATACTACATTGGTCTATTACGTATTTAAACATGTTTAAATACATTTACGAATTACATTAAAATGTAAAATGAATAAATAAATAAATAACAAGTAGACATAAGCTCTGGTACTATAATTTGATGGAAATGTAAGGATATGGTGCAAATAATAATGATGATGTAATTTACCAGTGCATTATAGGAAAATTCCAAAAAATTTAATACTTTATTTCTGCAAAGGCGTTACTGTGTCATACACCTTAATTAGAAATTAATTTAATAATTTGTTGACAATTAGAAAGCTAAACGTTAAATAATACTGAAACCACTTTGTAGCCACACATCATTAAATTAAGCCTTAAAGACAAACAGATTTAACATAAGTATCATTTATCATATTTATTAAATTGACATTATGTGTTATATAATAAATAATAAATTGATTGAGACTGCTCCCACATTCTGGCACCCATGAAAAAATTACATCATTACTCACATTCCAAACCCCCCAAAAATGTCTCTTTGCTCTGGATAAGCAGTTGTGTTACATACTTACACAATATTTAAGTATATAAATCATGCAACTAAAAATCATTACTGGTTTTAGCACCTTCCCGCTGTGGATTGCTGCTGTGGTAAATGATTCAATACAAATGTGTAAGCTGGAACAAACAGTCTAAAAACAGCCTGGTATAAAAATAAATAAATAAAAAAGATCAAGCTATTAAAAACCGTCAGAGCCTGTTGTTTAAATGTGGTGATGCTGCAATGCAATGTGTGGGAGAATGTGTGAAGTCTGGGCTCGTGATGTCTGATCTCTCCTCATGTTGGGGGAAGGGCTTGAGGAGGAACTCAAAAATGCTGCTCGCCAATTAATCTGGTTCAAATAAACTGTAACTGTGAAAGATCCATGAACCTACCGGTTGTTTTAGTAAATCATTTGTTCAAAAATTTTAAAACGAAAAGCATGTGTAAAAAATACATCACTTTTTATCCATAGACTCTTCACTGTTTTTCATAAGGGGGTTGTAATGACAGGAAAGGAAGTGAAGAGGCAGAGGAAGTACACGACTGACTTTATCACCATCTGACTAGAACACTCACACAGGCTGCGAGGGCTAGTGGACTGCGAAAACTTCGACCTCCCAGTCACCTCAGTAATAGCTGCTTCATATGTGAGCCATTTCCCAGAAAGATGAGGAGGTGATGGCTACTCTCTTTAAGGTGATGCTTTTTATGAGTCAGGGAGACGCCACTCTGGTCAAACTGTTTCTTGTTACATCATAGAAGAAAAGTGTTTAGGTAAAAGGTTAGGTCAGTTTAGTCGGTTAGAGGTAAAATAAATAGTAAATGGACTTGTTAGAATTATTTTTGGCACACAGAAAGCACCTCAAAAATATTTCCAAGCTTAGATTAAGCCAAGATTAAATCAGAGTGGAGCACCTGAAGCTAATACAAATCTCTTCATCAGCCAGCAGGATGGAGAGATCTTGGCTAAGAACTTCACACTCTCTAGTACAAGAATGTTCTTAATTACAGAGACTAAGCAAGGCTGATATAAAGGAGAGAATAATAAATCTGATTTGAACCTACATAAACCAACAGCAGCATCTTACAAAAAGAAGGGGGAAAAATCTCTCCATCTCCCTCTGTTCAGTGCATGGAAACTGATACTAAAATACCTCAAACATGATTATTGTTGACAGTCATACAGTAATTTTCGACGTTACCTTCTTGAAGTGACTACAAGTGCAATGATTAAACAGAAGTTCCTCTGAACAGAGGAAACAAAGTTTCCTCTTAAACAAACGGATATCAGACTCAGAAGAGTTCGTGCAGCATTTTTGACTTGATTCTGTGATTTTTCAAATCATCTCACAGACTTGGTCTTAATTTCAAAGCTAATCGTGGTGGTCCTATGGTAAATGTGTAAAATCACCATACAACAATTATAGACAATAGATGATTTTTTTAAATTAATATTCTGATATCATAGTTTAATAAAGCTTACGCATTGTTCATTGACTTGTTACAGAAACATGAACATTTGCTACTGAATTACAGTGAGCACTGTACCACGTATGTAGATCCTTCTCCTGTTTCTTTTTTCATGCATGCAAAGCGCAGACGTTTTTTTTTTTATCTAAAAAGTGATATTTTCTGGTCTACAGATATTTTCATGCATTTATTATTATTATTATTATTATTATTATTATTATTATTATTATTATTATTATTATGCAATACTAATGAATGGAAATAAGAGTTTCTTTTGTACTGACTTTAAAAGGAAGTCATAACATAAACATGCATAATTGAGAATGTACAAAACAAAAACAAAACAAAAACCCACAGGGTGTCTAAGACTTGCACAATAATTTATAAGTGAAGTTTTTATATGTAAGACACCATCAACTAATCTGACTTATATGAAAGCAGAGCTGTTTTTCTGGCTTTATAGCATCTGAATACCTGTCAGGTGAGATTCTCTATTGATCAAGAAAATGGTCCTTTTACTGTTTTGGCATCTGCTCATAGCTACTTCCTGCAACACACATTCTTTTGGCACAAATCCATTGACCTCTGAAACTGACTCCCTAAATATATTTAACTTATAAGCTCTAGAACTTAGTAGACACCAAGGTAAACTCAGTGACCCTACTAGACCAAAAACATCTAAAATCGACTTAAAACAGAAGGCACTGCATGCCACCAGAAGAGCAATGCACAAAGAATTTTTTTTTTAGATTAAAGCTGCCCTGGGGCATTCAGAGGGTTTTATAAGATTATGTAACACATAAGACTTTCGGAGCAAATGTTGCTCTTTGAGTAAAACATTTTTAACCAGATGTTTCAAAGATGTCTTTGCTGATGTTTATAGGAATCTACATTTGTGCCAGGGTAAGGAAATTTAATACACTCTCCGGACAGAAAGAAATTCACCACCTGGATTTAACTAAGCAAATAGTTAAGAGCCTTCGACTGGATAATTACTGAAGTGAATAACTACTATGGTTCACCTGGCAACAAGTTATTTACCCCTAACTGATGCAGTGAGTAGCTTTTCATTTCTTAACTAACCTGGTAATTTCCTAATATATCCTGAGGTCCTAACAAAGATGGGTCTCATAAGGGTCAGATTATTGCCCTGCATCAGGCAAAGAAACAACTAAGGGGATGATACTATGAAAATTGGGTTAAGGACTATAAAATGCATTATTAAAACCTGGAAGGATAGTGCTGAAATCATCATATTCAAGTAA
>JAAGKR010007912.1:2041-33950 GCA_011419295.1 Clarias macrocephalus | reverse complement strand
GTGTGTGTGTGTGTGTGTGTGCTGGATAGGAAGTTACTAAGGTGCTTGTTGTATTTTTGCTCTAATATAGTGAGCTCATGACCACATTGTGCATGCACACACGCACACACACACACACACACACACACACACACACACACATGCACGCGATTGGACTGGACTTGAAACATAAACAGCAAGGATAAATTAAGCTCATCACATCTGGCTTTTCACTTGCTAGCACACACACACACACACACACACACACACACACACACACACACACGTTTCATTTATAAATGACACAGCTACAGAATCATTTATACATCTTACAGTCATTTAACATTGATACCTATATTAAAATATTTTATTAAAATGACTTTTAAAACTTTAAAATATATTTAAATTTTATTTAATATTACATCACTTTATATATTACACAACTTTACGCTATAAAATTTACGATATTGTATAAAGTTATCTTTGTCAAATCCATGTACTATATTTTTTATATTCATTTTCAGTATTCAGTTCAGTGTAATAAAATTTTTTCTTTAATTTGTCTTCTGTGTGAATTTTATTTGTTATTTAAAAAAATGTGTTATTCAAAAAAAATATTTTTTTTGTATAAATATTACGTTTAGGTCAAGGACAGACGCAATAAGCATGTCAGTGTGCGCTGTACTGTGTATTTTGTGACACATTAAATGCGAGTGTATTTTAAACATAATATATAAGTAATTTTTTCTAAATAAATATAATAAGTTATAATTTATTTTTATAATATACAGTAACCTGGTAACTGATAGTTATGCTAATTCCATTATTTTATATAACGATAAATCGAGAAGAAGTTCTATTGATCTATTGATTGGTAGAGATAAAACATAAAAATAATGTTACATAATAACTACATTGAGCTAAAGTGTTAATTATAGAATGTCATTAAATTACAACAACAACAAACAAAAAAAACACTTGGAATCATATCGCTGCATTAAACTTTAATTTAAATATTTCCTATGAAACAACCTGTTATGAAAGGTCAACAATTTTCACTTTTAACAAATCACATTTTGTTACCATGAAACCAAAAAGTCCGGACACACACTCATTTAGCACGGCCAATCTGTCTACCGGCATGTTTTAAGGAAGTGGGAGGAAACCGGAGAACCCAGAATCCCACATAGAAACCCACATAAGAAAAAGTCGAGAGACATTAAGCCGTGCTGAAGATCAAACCGGGGACCTGGGAGTTGAGCGAGGTGTGTTTATATAATAGATCTCCTTTGAAGTGGAGATCGAGACAAATCGCAAACATTCACACAGTCTGGAAACAAAAGTCGTGCTATAAACCACATTACACAGAAACATGAAGTGTGTAACATGATGCTCATTTCGCAACTCATGTCGCTATGGGAACGTGCAACAATAGAATAACAAGTCGAATTCTGCAGCTTTTTTCTGATGGTCAGGTCCCTATAAAATAGATGAAGTCAGGACTGTGTGTGTGTGTGCGTGTGTAATAATGTTAAGCTGGTGATAGATGTTGCAGCAAAAACTGAGCACCTATTAACCGACACACACACACACACACACACACACACACACACACACACACACACACACACACACAATAAATCAGTGTGTCAGACAGTTCCTTCTCTCGAGTCCAGACGGACAAAGTGTGGACCGTAAGAACGCCAGCGTCCAGCTGAATCGCAGGATACCAGAGCCGCAGGAATGCTAATCGCTCGCTCTGGAGATGAGGTGAGGGGATCGGGCTATAATTACAGACCCAAATTACTGCATACACACACACACACACACACACACACACACACACACACACACACACACACACACTGTCTCTCTCTCTTTCTCTCACGGCACCCTGCCGAATCCTGTGGCAAGCCGCCAGAACGCTGAATCCAGACATAAAGAAATCCTGTATGCTGATCTTGGCAGGTGGCTCAGACGTACGTATATAGCATATGCATAGATTCCTCACATCACGCAAATAGGGCGAGAGATGATGGACATGACGACGAGAGCAGAAAGCGATGAAAGAGCGGCTGGGGTTCGGTTTAAAACCGCACTCAAAGCTGACAGTATGAGCAAAAAGAGTGATCATGCAAGTACATCTAGGATAAGTGTGAGCGTTACTTTTTTATAATTGAAGAAATTGGAGCTATTTTGATATGTGAACTATGTTAACATTCAAAGTTGCTGAATTCTCGATTCTGATTGGCTGGTAGATATCGATAATTGCTTCTCTATAGTACTGCACTGTTTCTCAAAACGTGGGCTATAAGGGAACTTCAGGTGGGCAATGAGACAGCATTTTTAATAAAAAAAATTCTCCTGCTTTAAACCCACACACAAACACACACACACACACACACACACACACACACACACATACTCTAGTCATGTTTAAAATCCCCCCAGTGGGCCATAAGGGTACTGCAGGTGGACACTGAGACAGCATTTATAACAAATTATTAAACCAGTTTCCAATTTTACAACCTCACCAGTCCCCCCCTTTTGATGTTTGTCGTTTTTTAAACATCAAAGGGAACTGCAGGTAGGCAATGAGCCTTCATTTATAAAAAATGAAACAAATTAATAAAATATTCTTAATTTTCAATTTTGTAATTCGATTAAAAAAAATAATGAAATTAAACTTTTAATGGAAGGAGTCTCCAGTTACAGGGCAGGAAACTGACGTTTACCTCAGTTTAACAGCTATGACTGATTATCCAGCAGAAAAGCTGAAAAGTACTTAACATTCGGCCGAGATTTATTCCTGAATCATTTTCCAACGTAAAACCATTACTTCTATTAGGAATTGTTTTTAAGCAACGCAGCCATATCGACCTCAAAATAATATTTCAGACGATCCATTTTAATAAAGCGTGCTTAACCTTCAGCTCAATTCCCGAGCGAACGCCTGTGTCATGTTTCCGAGAAAAACGAAATCCAAAACCTTATGTGACTGAGCCGTCACTGCTGCTGCCACATGTTGCAAATCCCTCCGACGGATTATTTATTCTGTCGCTTATATAACACAGATCGCAACCTTCTGCTTCGATTGTTGATCTTTACTCGGAATTCGCTGACCCACGGATGACCTATTAGGCCTCTGATGTTAGAGGCGAAATAAATCTGTAGCTGTTTTTATCAGCGCTGGAGTGATGTAATGCTTAACACAGAGCAGCGGGATTAAAAGCGAAGCACGTATGAGAGATTTACGTCTCAGTCAAGTCGGCGTACGTGCATGCAAACGTGTGCGTCGCTCAATTACAGCACATGACATAAAAACGCCACATCTGTTCACAACACTGACCCTATAATCACTACTTTCTGTATGGGTTTGGAACCGAGCCAGTGCACTTCTGAAGTCCCAGAAAACACCTCAACAGGTCCAGGCTAGATAATCTGCAATGTACAGATTACCCATGAAGTGTGTGGATTGAAACGTGTCGACAGCTGTGGCACTGTTGTGGTGTTTATGTTGCCTCTATAGTAAAAAAAAAAAAAAAAAAAAAAAGTCTAGTTTGGAACATGTCTAGATCAACTCCTAGACCCTCGCACACTTGCATCTTGTTTGAATTACACTCCAAACCGACTCCAATTACACACTCCGCTTTGATCTTGACACTCTCTCTCTCTCTCTCTCTCTCTAAGCGTACTCCGTTCTCACACACTCGTGTGCCAGGACTCGTGTCCTGCTTAATGCTCACACACACAGAATCTGCTCCAATTACACACGCGTTAGACTTGCTCCGATCTCAGACACTTAGGACCTGCTTGAATTGATCACAATCAGAACTCAATTTGATGCTCTCAACCTGCTCTGACCTCACACACACACACACACACACACACACACACACACACACAACAAAATCAGGATTTGCCCATTAAGGTTGGGCTTCATACACTCCGGTACTGGTTTAAACCTCATTAAGGTTGGGCTTCATACACTCCGGTACTGGTTTAAACCTCACACACTCTGGTGCTGGTTTAAACCTCACACACTCTGGTGCTGGTTTAATCCTTACACACTCTGGTGCTGGTTTAAACCTCAAACACTCTGGTGCTGGTTTAATCCTTACACACTCTAGTCCTGTTTCAACCTTACACACTCTGGTGCTGGTTTAAACCTTACACACTCTGGTGCTGGTTTAAGTCTTACACACTCTAGTCCTGTTTCAACCTCACACACTCTGGTGCTGGTTTAAACCTTACACACTCTGGTGCTGGTTTAATCCTTACACACTCTGGTGCTGGTTTAAGTCTTACACACTCTGGTCCTGTTTGAACCTCACACACTCTGGTGCTGGTTTAAACCTCACACACTCTGGTGCTGGTTTAGACCTCAAACACTCTGGTGCTGGTTTAGACCTCAAACACTCTGGTGCTGGTTTAGACCTCACACACTCTGGTGCTGGTTTAGACCTCACACACTCTGGTGCTGGTTTAAGCCTTACACCCACTAGTGCTTTTTTAAACCCACACACTCGGGTTGTGGTTTAAATCTCACACACTCCGGTCCTGGTTTAAACCTGACAAACTCCAGTCTTGGTTTAAACCTCACACACAAACACTCTGCTCCTCCTTTCAACCACACACACACTTCTGGGTTCTGTTTACCTGCCACCACACTCATAAACTTCACATACTCCAGTTCCGGTTTCAGGCACTCCGGTCCTTATTAAACCTTACACACTCGGATCATCTTTAAAAACAGTGGCCCTATTCTAATCTCCCTCACCAACACACTCTGGTTCTGGTTTAAACCTCACACACTCTAGTTCTGTTTAACTCCTGCCCACCTTAAACTTCCCATACCCTGGTTTAAACATCACACACACTGGTCCTGTTTAAACCTCACACACTCTGGTGCTTGTTTAAACCTCGCACAGTCTGGTACTGGTTTAAGCCTTGCACACTCTAGTCCTGTTTTATCCCCACACAATCTGGTCAGATTTAAACCTCACATAGGTAATGGATATTCCTCGTTAAACCTCACACACACTTCGGTCCTGGTTTAAACCACACACACACTTCGGTCCTGGTTTAAGCCTCACACACTTCGGTCCTGGTTTAACCTCACAGAGGTCCTGGCTATTCCTCATTAAAGACACTTGGGTCCTCACACACACACACACACACACACACACACCACTTTCTTCTTATTTATAAGCACTCGTTCCCACTTTATTTATAAATATATATGTATATAAATGTAAACAAATATATATATATATATAAATAAATATATGTATAGAAATGTATGTATATGAACAATTCTTTTAGACAGTGCATTAGAAGAGCTCCAGCTGGTGACGTCACGTCGGTCTTACCTGCGCGCCGCCGAGTCGCAGACACGCCACGAGCGCGAAGAGCAGCACGACCCACGAGCTCATCTCTCTGTCCAGTCTCGAGAGCGCTGCGAGTCCCGCGAGCGGCCGGGCATTTAGACAAGGCAAGGCACGACCCGGCTGCCACCCTTCACCCCCGCCACGGGGCACACACACACACACACACACACACACACGCTCACTCGCCGTTAGTGACAAACAAAAGTTATTATTATTGTTACGATTAAAGTCGTCGCCGCGTTTAATCCCAGACGCGCGTGTGATCTCGGCTGCTTGGCATCGCGCGCAAAAGTGAAAGCAGAGCTCCTTAAATGGCTCGCGCGCTATCCGAGAAATGTCAACCGTAGGCTGACTAGAGTGCCGTTAATAACGGCATCGCCACAGCCGCAAAGTGGAAAACACACACACACACACACACACACACACACAGCAAAAGGAGTATCCAAGTCAGCGCGAGCTCATCAAAGGCAAAAAAAAAAAAAGTGCAACAATTAAACGTCCTTCTTTATGCAGCGTCTTATGACCTCTATAGTGCGCGCGAGTGTATCCGCGTGTCCCGGTTCTGACAGGAGCTCAGGTGCATCTGGCCCGAGCTCTGCGCCGCTCTGCTCGCACCCGCGACTCCGAGCTGCATGCAAAGGAGAAAGAACCTCCCTCCCGTTCCTCTGATTGGCCCCCAGTCAAGAGGGCGTGGTTCCGCCTTCCACATAAGGACTACAGTTCTGAAGAAGTGGCCGGTTCCTACTGCTGACTAATTCAAGTTTGTTACAATTTAAACTTGATACTTTAGCAATTCATAAGTACGTATGTGAGCTTCCTGCTATTTAAATATGATATACATTATGTATGTGTATTAATACATTATTTCTTTATCACATTCTTTAAACGATTAATTAATCCTCCCCCAAGCAAAAACAAAAAGAAACAGCAAAAAAAAAAAAAAACTTCTCCCTTTCCCTTTCCGAAAGTGTTTGAATCAGAATACGTTTGCAAATACAAGAAATTTGTTTTGGTGACAGACGCTTCCAGAGATGACAGCAACACACACACACACACACACACACACACACACACACACACACACACACACACACAATCAACAAGAAATGCAGGGTATCATCAAATAAATATAAGTGGTATTGCACAGTATTGCACCTATTGCACATCATAATACTGGATAATTTTTTTATTGCACAGTGGGGAGAACATGAAGTAGATTGCCTCCGGGGGGTGGGGCCTGTTCTTGTGCCTGGCTGTCCTGGTGTTCGGAGCTCACCAGATGAGGAGCTGGTGCGGACCAGATGGCAAACGGTCAAAGAGTAGATGGAAATATAGAGGTTTTACTGATGGTACGTAGTTAGTCACCTAGTAACCCAGTGGACGGATCTATTCAATGATGGAAACTTCACAGCACTTTTGCAAGTCGCTCTGGATAAGAGCGTTTACCAAAAGCCTAAATGTTACATTTTACATTTTAGAATATTTGGTGACGTTCCCTCACAGAACAGGAAGTATATTTGTTCTGCCATAAACTTACTCATGTGTCTGGAGACCTTTCTACAAAGTTCAAGCCTTTCACTGGGAGGAGATTCCTCTTGAGGCTTGCGGAGAGCTGCGCCGAATTGCGGTGCACCAAAACGATTCTTCTCTTGACTGATCAAATCAGTATCACTTCTCGATTCTCCACAATTTCCCAAAAACCTCAATTTCACTTTGATTCTGATAAATTTCCCTGTAAGTAACACTACATGACCTAAATGGTGTAAAAAAAGCAGCCTGATTGGACAATTCTGTCTGAAATCTCAAAATGCATGTATATATGTGGTGCGATTTTATTTTGGCCAAAAAGTTCTTTTCAACTACTGTAGTAGTTTCATCCTGGAAATCCTGAAGTGATTTGCGAGGTAGAAACAGTTCTCCTGTTCAAGGTAACACTACTTAGATTTGTACAAAGTCCACAATGCTAGCTGAGTCAAACAGGGGTCATGTTAATGCCATGCTAATCACACGTATGGAGATTAGCAGCATATTGATACGGGCTCCTTTTAAATCCTAGACCAGCCTGTCTAGATAGCTACTGTATGTTGGCAAATCCTAGCTTGCTGATGTTACTAGAAATGACACTAGGCAATCACCAGAACTGAAGCATCTGGTTTGGACTTAAACCTGACACCTGTGTTCCTTTTTAAATCTTGAAGTGTGCACACTCGTGTCAAGTTCAACATCATTCGTGCCGCTGGAGGTCAGAGATCACGGGGGCACACCGGTACCTACATGGATGCCCCTTGCTCCCCAACATTTCATACTGCAGTGCATGTAGGCAGGAAGTGACAGAGGTGTTTAGCACGTCTTCAGGGGGCTATTTATAATCCCACTGACCTTTCATATTCCTGTGCGATGAATGATTGACATGACAGACGTTGTTGTGAAAGATGGGAGTGATCTTAATTGTAGAGCTCACCTGCAGCTGCAACGTTTTTACTGTGTTACTGTAATATTGTAATATAATATGTAACCATGTGTTACTACAGGGGGGGTTTGTCTGTACTGTACATTACGTGCACACTGTGTGCTATACACTATGTCATGTTGCAGCAGTAATAATCTACATTCTAGATTGCTGGCATTTGTAAGACAACCCTCCTCTGAGCTCATTAGGATCTACAGCAGAATCAGCTGTCCTCCTGTCGTACAGTCGACATGAGCGTACACCCAGGATCAAAATTTATACTAGGGAAAATTTATAATGCTTGTTCAAAGTAGAATCACAGGCATATTTTAAGTAATATTTATAGTAATATAGATATCTAAACCTTTCTAGCATATTAAATTTACCTGAATTCATATGCTATACATTTAGTGTAGACATCTCATAATGTTATCCACTGGTAGTTAAATATGACTTAGCTATAGTAATTTTAATGAAATTAACCAGCTAATTAACCGGTCATTAAATTTAAGTAGCTAATATAATTAAAAACGCAATTAAATAATGAATTAACTAGCTAAAGTAAAATAACTAACTGACTAATGTATTGTGATACTATATAAATAACTAACAATTGTAAATAACCAGCTAAAGTAAGGCGATATACTGTACAGTATACCTACCTAATGTCACTAACAGTATAATACAATGTAGCCAGGCAGTGTTAACCAGCTAATGTAATTCAACTATCCAATGAAATGTAATGTAACTGTATCTAGTTAATGTAATATGATATGATTTAATGATCTTAAGCAATGTTATATAATCAACTATCCAATATAAAAATACATCGTAATGTCGCACTGTCACAAACTAGTTAAAGTAATGTAAATAAAATGTAACGCGACTAACCATGTAGAAATGTGTACTGTGATTTAGCTAACTAGCTAATGTAATTGATACAGTTATTATGATGTAATTATAATACGCTAACTTAATATGACTAAAGTAATGCTTATGTAAAACTAGCTAATGTACTTGTAGTGCTACTTATTAGCTAGTGTGATGTTACGAGCTAATAAAGTGTAGCTAAATAACTATTGTAGTAAAATGTAGTAATGTATTATACCGAAAAAAGAAAAAAAAAACTGTCAAATGTATTGAAATTGAATTAGCTAATGTGATGTGACATCACAGCTTATGCAGCTCGCCACTAACTTGCTAGTTTCTTTTAATTAACTGTTATTTAAGCAGCTGACTACAGTATGTTACTTAGCAGTGGGCAATAGTTTCTAGTAGCATGGAAGCCCAGGCATAATCTAACTGATAATCTATATTTGCATTTTATATTTTCTAGTATAGTGAAGTGACCTTTTATAAATGATTCATTCTTTTTGGACTCTTCTAAGTGAATCATACAAATCCCCAAGCAGTTTTAGTGACACGTTTGTGTGCCAAATGTCTGTCGTCTGGCATAATGTTTTTAAGACATCTGACATAAACACACTTTTCTGGTGTGAATCATGATGTGTAATGTGCTTTACTTAAACTTCACTTTTTGAATTATGAAACATTGTAAAACACAGAATTCCCACATAAGCTGATTTTATGAAATGTTTTACAAAAACACCGCAAGTTGCTGTTGTATGGTAACTATAAAGAGACCTGCTGGCAGACACCAAGGTGACTAATTTTGTTTTTATTGTACATGTATATTATTTTTCTGTTAGTTAGCTGTCGTTTTATAATTTATCTCCAGGAGTAGTTTGGTACATTTCGAATTACATCACTTGACTGAATCTTAATGTTTGTACATTCTATTCACATATACTGTATATTAACTATTAACACTACATACATTATATTTTCACCACAGTTCCAATTTTAGCTACAGCTATATTTGCAACTACACTTGCATTACATTTACGGCTATATTTAGACCACCCCTATACAGTACTACTGTACATTTAACACTGTATATACTGTATACACCTTAAGTTAAAACCATGTTTACATCTCAACTTACAACTATATTTATACTTACAACATATTTAAAACATTTATTTACAGCTACCGTTAAACTATCTGCAGCTTTACTTACACTAGGTTTACAGTACATTTACAGCAATGTTTACATTATATTAATAGCTACACTTGCACTATTGTATGTTCACAGCTATATTTACACTATTGTATATGTATTCCACATTTAGACCTTTCATTTAAACTACATTTACATTTACACTCTCACACGGTTTATAGTACATTTACAACTATATTTACAGCTAAATTGTGTCATATTGTTTCACAGCTTTGTATCATATTTACCCTATACTTATACGTTGTACACTTATATTCATATTTACACCACATGTACAACTTTATTTACAGCTATGATTCCATTATATTGTATAAACAGCTACTGTAGACTTAAAGTATGTTTACAGCTACAGTATATTTACACTATATCTATACTACGTTGAGAATTAAATTTCCACTATATCTAAAACGTAATTGGAATTATAATTACAGCTTCATTTGCACTATATACAACTATGTAATTATTTACATTGTATCTAATGTATAGCTACATTTACATTATGTTTCCACTTTACTGAGTTCAGAGCATATTTACAGCTCTATGTATACCATATTTACACTATACGTAAATTAGGTTTACAGTACATTCGCAGCTACATTTACTGTATATTTCATGTCATGTCATGTGTAACCATATTTTCAGTTATTATATATATAGTTTTATTAACAGCTACATTATATCTATAGTTACATTTATATTATATTTACACTATACACATGCCACATTCACACTAATGTACAGTTTATTTAAACCATATTTATGCTATACGCATGCTATATTTTTTCAACATTATATTACTAATAAATAGACAAAGACATTGCCCCCAGTGTGGGAGTGGATTGGCAGGGTGTTCCCTACCTAGTTGCCCAAGTCCCCTGGGGCAGGCTTCAGGCTTCCCACAACCCTGTACAGGATGAGCAGCATAAAGAGTGAGTGAGTGAGGAAGAGTGAATAATGCATAACTGTATTGTTGACATATGCAAGTGTGTTATTTCAGTATTGTGTAATATCACTTTAGTTTTCTATACGTACAATATGTATGACATCAGTCACTTATGTTTATTATGTTACTGTGTTACATAATAAACAAACCAGTTAAATGCAGTTTGTAGTGATAATAAAAACATATTAACGCAACTCAAAATGATGTCTCGTCTTGTACAGGAATGTGCGTCTCTCTGTGTGTGTGTGTGTGTGTGTGTGTGTGTGTGTGTGTGTGTGTGTGTGTGTGTGTGTAAATGTAATCGTTGACCCAGGAGACCTGTAACTGGCTTTGATGTGTATGTCTGATGTTGTGCTTAATCGGCTGTGTAATTGTGGCAGCGTTCACTGTGTGACTCTCAAAGCAGTTTTTGTTCATATTGTGTGTGTGTGTGTGTGTGTGTGTGTGTGTGTGTGTGTGTGTGTGTGTGTGTGTGTGTGATGAGAAACCAGGGCCAAGCCTTTTGTTCCACAGTTTGTTAATCATTCAGTCTCATTCAGTGTCTTTCACAGTGAAGTAGATGAAAGGAGAAGGACACCAAGAGAGAGGTAGAACAGAGAGAAAGGTAACGGAGGAAAGGAGAGACGGAACAGAAGAGCAATAGACGATAGACAGAGACAGTTAGGGTAAAAGGGGAGAGACAGACACGTCTTGAAAGGAAGAACAATGCGAGGAAAGCAAAAGAAATCTGTAGAATGAAGACGCAGAGAGGGAAGAGACAATAGACAAGGGACATTGGAGGAGAGACAGACCGTTAGAGGTACAGGAAGTGACAGATAGAAAGAGAGCAGGAGGAAGACGGGTGAAGACAGATGAACAGAGGGAAGTCTGAAACAAAAAAGGGTGACAGCAGGTGCGATGGAAAGATACAGTATACAGGAACGAGATAACTAGGACGAAACAGGTACTTGTATAGCTCTTTAACGATGGGCATTAAACTAAACTAGATAGACAACTAAAGAAGAAAAGGGACAAAAACAACAGGAAGAAGAAATAAACCATATGAAGAAAGAAAGAGGCAACAAGAAAAGGGGGAGAGACATGTAGAATAAGTAGAGTGGATTGACTGGAAGAAAGAAGCTGGAGTGACAAGTAGAGAAAGTAGAATTAAGTGAGGTAAAGAAAGATAAAGCGAGAGAGACAGGTAAAGAAAAGAAGGTGGGAAGGACGGTTAGAGAAAGAAGAAGAAAGAAACAGGTAGATAATGAAGAAGGGGGAGACAAATATTATTGGGGGTAGAGTGACAGATCCTGTTTGGTGCCTGTTCATGTCTGAATTAAAAGAGACAGAGAACTTCAGATTAACTTTCTGGCCTGTTAAATACTGGTATGCATGAATCATGGTAGTGATAGAGGTGTGCCTTCAGCCTGACCTGTACTTTGAGGAGGATGGTTTTATGCTTGTGAGCTCCAACAAAGATTCGGACAGTTCAGGAAAATCCTACAGTTTATGTTTGTGACCATCAGGGACAGAGAACTTCTCATCTGTGACAGGAATATATAAATTCTATCAATAACAGGGACATGGGCCTGCTCCTCAGGGACAGGGTCAAGGAATTGCTCCTCAGGGACAGGGACACAGAACTGCTCCCTAGGGACATGGACACGGGACTGCTCCTCAGGGACAGGGTCAAGGGATTGCTCCTCAGGGACAGGGACACAGAACTGCTCCCTAGGGACAGGGACACGGGATTGCTCCTCAGGGACAGGGTCAAGGAATTGCTCCTCAGGGACAGGGACACAGAACTGCTCCCTAGGGACAGGGACACGGGACTGCTCCTCAGGGACAGGGTCAAGGAATTGCTCCTCAGGGACAGGGACACAGAACTGCTCCCTAGGGACAGGGACACGGGACTGCTCCTCAGGGACAGGGTCAAGGAATTGCTCCTCAGGGACAGGGACACAGAACTGCTCCCTAGGGACAGGGACACGGGATTGCTCCTCAGGGACAGGGTCAAGGAATTGCTCCTCAGGGACAGGGACACAGAACTGCTCCCTAGGGACAGGGACACGGGACTGCTCCTCAGGGACAGGGTCAAGGAATTGCTCCTCAGGGACAGGGACACAGAACTGCTCCCTAGGGACAGGGACACGGGATTGCTCCTCAGGGACAGGGTCAAGGAATTGCTCCTCAGGGACAGGGACACAGAACTGCTCCCTAGGGACAGGGACACGGGACTGCTCCTCAGGGACAGGGTCAAGGAATTGCTCCTCAGGGACAGGGACACAGAACTGCTCCCTAGGGACAGGGACACGGGATTGCTCCTCAGGGACAGGGTCAAGGAATTGCTCCTCAGGGACAGGGACACAGAACTGCTCCCTAGGGACAGGGACACGGGACTGCTCCTCAGGGACAGGGTCAAGGAATTGCTCCTCAGGGACAGGGACACAGAACTGCTCCCTAGGGACAGGGACACGGGATTGCTCCTCAGGGACAGGGTCAAGGAATTGCTCCTCAGGGACAGGGACACAGAACTGCTCCCTAGGGACAGGGACACGGGACTGCTCCTCAGGGACAGGGTCAAGGAATTGCTCCTCAGGGACAGGGACACAGAACTGCTCCCTAGGGACAGGGACACGGGATTGCTCCTCAGGGACAGGGTCAAGGAATTGCTCCTCAGGGACAGGGACACAGAACTGCTCCCTAGGGACAGGGACACGGGACTGCTCCTCAGGGACAGGGTCAAGGAATTGCTCCTCAGGGACAGGGACACAGAACTGCTCCCTAGGGACAGGGACACGGGATTGCTCCTCAGGGACAGGGTCAAGGAATTGCTCCTCAGGGACAGGGACACGGTACTGCTCTATAGTGAAAAAGGTATGGGACTGCTCCATAGTGACAGGGACAAGTGACTGGGACAAGGTCCAGGGACAAACGGCTGCTCCTCAGTGACTGGGACACGGTACAGGGACAAGGGACTGCTCCTCAGTGTCAAGGACATAGAACTGCTTTGCGTCACTTTGTGACCATTACACTTGCCACGCAAGTTGGCATCTGTGCTGTCCATGTTCCACCAGATGGAAAAACTGCAAGCGCTGCGGCACAGGTGTCTGATTGCGTGCAACAGCAGCTCCAATGCACCCCCAATGCCCCTCTGTTTGTTTTAGGTGATATGAACCACTGTCCTCTTGAAAGATTCCTCGCTGGTTTTCAACAATATGTCAAACGCCACGCTAGGAACAACAATATACTGGAAAAGTGATATGGAAATATTTCCAGTAAATAGAGTGAAATCCTAAAGCCGCCCCTACGCTAGCAAACTCCAGCATGATGGAGGTTGTACACAATTTGACCACAGCATGATGGAGGTTAATCCTGTATTCCCCCCTCTGCTGAAGTCAAACATGCTTGACATCAAGCTGGGTTGGCAGACGTTGGGAACCTCAGCAAAGTACCTTCCCCATAAGCAGTGACTGCTGACTTGATCGATCATTGAGGCCAATACAATCACTTGTACACTGGACTTGTATCTAGGCTTCAAATAAGACTGGTCAGTGTTGGTACGACTGTGTCTGGCTCCAAAAAGGAAAGGGTAAAGACTGGTTGATGGTTTGCTGCTCAAAGATTCAGGTAAAACCGCTACAAGAACCAATATATACCAAACAGTCTTATGGCTGGAAACTCATGACAATTGGTTTGACTCAAAGTTTACAGCAAGCATGCAGTTAGCAGAAAGTGAGTAGTATTAGCATTTAGCATTTCGCAAATTGACTTATAGGAGGGGTGGATGTATTGATCAAAGCAGCCTGTGATTGGCTGGAAAAAAAAAAGCTTAGATTGCTGTGATTGAGAGCTTCATGTGGAATGAATAATGATATGGATGCTGAATCCTTCTCTTTTTACTGTAGAAGCCAAAGCTAATTTTGGGGGGATTTCATTCAGATTGCTGGGAATGATGTTTCTCCATTGGTTAACTAGGAGTTTCTTTTTCGGAAATACAATGGTGCGGCTTGGCGGCTCTGTGAAATGGCCTTGGCTTTCTTTCTCAATCGTTCCATGAACGAGAGGAGAGGGAGGGTACCGGTTCGCATTGTTTGTATTTTCCCGAGTCAACACAAGAGGAAATGAACACAGTGGCTAAATATACAAACGGTGCATTGTGCTAGCGGAGAGCAGCTGCTCGCAGGAACAGCAGGCGGATATGAGGCTGTGCTAACGTACAGACAGGGGATGGATGGATGTTGGGGATGAACCAGTGGTGAAGGAGATGTAGAGGGAGAGTCCAGAGTAGAAAGCCGTTGAACACGTCAATGTGAAGTGTGAAGCATGTGTGGTTTTTACCATGAAAGGGTGTCTAGTCTTCAGCTACTTGAGAATCACCCAAGTCCTTATGTGTGTGTGTGTGTGTGTGTGTGTGTGTGTGTGTGTGTGTGAATCAGCAGTTCATATTTAGAAGGAAAACAGGAAGTGATGATTATTTTCCTCACACTCTGTCACCAGGAGTTTACATGGAATGGGTGTCGGTGATCACCAAGGGCTGATGAGTTTTACAGGAACCTGCAAAACATTTAGGTTAAAGCTGTCCAATTAAGCTTCGTCCATGTCAGGAACTGGAAGGCTAAGTGTACTTACAGTACATAGCTTACTCGATGTATTAGCTTATGGCAGTTTGGCAGTAACCAACCAGTGGTTGATGACCCCAAGTTATGATATCTCAACAAAAAAACATTTTGTTTTGATTCTCTCACAAACCTTACAAAGCATACAGTACCTCATAGTAAAATTTCATCTATCAGCAGAGGGGTACGAAAGAATTTTGGCTCAAATCTGCAGGTGTCTGTTAGACAAAAAGAATTTCACCTTCCAGGACTATAACCAAAGCGCAGACTAAGACCAGAAAGGAACAACATCTTAAGAAGAAAAACGATGTTTTTGAAATAGTCCAGTCTTAGGCTCGGATCTAAATTCTATGGAAAACCTGTGGAATGACATGAAGAGGCCTGTGCGAGACAGATCTCTTACAATTTGACAGTTTTTGCAGGGAAGAATGTTGTGAAATTGCTAAACCAATGAATTGCTAAGTTCTATCCCATGATTGTTGAATTACAAGCAAAATGTGCTTCAACGAAATATTAGTACGAGCAAGATGTATACTTACGCCCACAATATCCCAGTAAAGATCTGACAGGGATTTGACTCGTTCTGCTTAAAACCTGCAGTTTTACCGGAAGATGCATAGGATTGTTAGATCCACTGTACAGTCGGAAAGTACAGACGTTCTTTCTTGTCGGAGGAAATAAACAGACAGCGTCCGTGTTGTTGTTCCCGCTTTATTCTAGTAAATTAAACCTAAAATCAAAACTGATGATTTCAGGTGTCAGCCAGAGGACAGCTGGTCCTTATTCCTCCTAAGATTTACTCCTCCATAACTGGTGGAAGGTTTTTTTTTTTTTTTTTTTTTTCCATTCGCCACTGTGACTATCAGCGTCTGTAAGAACATACTACTGTACTTCAGAGTACTACTGAAAGAAATCCTGGACTTTATGCAGCTGTATCTGCATGAATCCTTAAAGTTAATGCTTTTCACAAAAGATGTTTTAGTGTTTTAGTGTAAGGAGGATACTCCAAATGTATGGTACAAGCAAAAATCATTCATTCATTTGCTTATTAAAATGCAATTAATCCGTGAAGGCCAAAAAAAAAAAGGTGTCCAAAATATACAACATATCTTTTTTGAACAGTCGATATTGAGATGTATATCTGCTACTTCTGCTCTGTAAAGCTTCATAACGCCTTAAATCTGAGGTGCTGGTTGTTAATTGGTGATTTCTGAGGCTGGTGACTCTAAATGAACTTCTCGTCTGCAGCAGAGGTAAGTTTTGGTCTCGTTTTCCTGGGAAGGTCTTCATGAGATCCAGGTTCATCATGGAGCTCGATGGGTTTTGCAAATTCAATTTCTTGCAAGAGATATTCCAGAACAGCTGATCTTCTGACACGTAGTCCAGTAAACACTAGCTGTAAGCTCTTGATTTGAACAGATTACACACAGAACTTAGTAACGAGCCATTATAACTGATCATGATGTTCTGGAGTCAACTGAAATATTCTCCACAAGTCTGTGTTGGATAAACTGGTGGCTGAAAATCAACCCTTGTCATGAACCAGAGTTGCCCCATAGTGGACTGGTGGCCAATCCAAAGTGTATTCCCAGCACTCTCACAGTGTAACGTGTAACATGGCTTTATCAGTTCCAGTGTAGTTTTCCTTGTGTAATATGAAACGCAACTGTAACACTTGGCTTTGCATTTAAAGGCTTATTTAAGCATAACTAAATAATAATGAATCAGCCCACTGTCTGCCTCGCAGCTGACAAATTTCCTACATGTGACGGCAAATCCAGCAGACGCAGCGGCCAACTTTAAGAAAACCCCCTTCGTGCTTTGATTTGAAGCCCCGGGCTTTTGAAGGGCTTTAGGGCTTATGGACGAAACCCCCACACCTTTTTTATTTTTTTATCTCTCTTTTCATTTCATCTTGGCAGCCGTTCGAATGTTAAGATTTGATTTCAAAACCTATTTTCCAAATATGCATGTTATCACCTGGGATCAGCGCGGATGAAGCCAGGACGAATTCTGGCTTTCCGATGTCGAGCTCGATTTGGCATCATGTCTGATGTCTTGTATACTGTATGTTTTATCTACACAATAGTTCTATACCTTTACGACTGGCTGCTGAGAAACTAAAGATATGAACCAATGTATGAACTTTTTTTCTTACATTAAAACAATACACAGGACATGTAGGTACAGTTCTGAGTTTCTAGGAAAATATGAAATATGAGTGAAGGCGAGGCGGGGTACGGCCTGGACAGGGTGCCGATCCATCGCAGGGAACAAACACAGACGCACACTCACACACTCATTCACACACTACAGGCAATTCGGGAACGCCAATTAGCCTAATCTGCATGTCTTTGGACTGTGGGAGGAAACCGGAGTACCCGGAGGAAACCCATCAAGCACGCGGAGAACATGCAAAGTCCATGCACACAGAGACGGGACTCGAACCCGGACCCTGGAGATGCAGGGCGACAGTGCTAACCGCTACAACACCTTGTGAAAATTAATGGTAAGATATTTCAAAACTTAGCCCTTAAAGCTCAGAACATTTTATCCATTATTTGTTTTGCTGTTCTTTGAATAAACATATATTGAGCTCATACAGAGTGACATATCCTTTTTTTTTTTCAGTGCAACCGAGGCAATACGATGAACTGAAAAAAATGGGACTCATAGAGAAAGAAAAAACAAGATACACATACAGTAATCACATGGTTGTTTTCAGTTGTTTCTATGACCAATATATAATAATAATAATAATAATAATAATAATATGCTGGGGCGGCACGATGGTGTAGTGATTAGCACTGTTGCCTTGCACCTCCAGGGTCCGGGTTCGATCCCCGGCCAGGTTCGATTCCCGTCACTGTGTGCATGGAGTTTGCATGTTCTCCCCGTGCTTGGTGGGTTTCCTCCCGGTGCTCCGGTTTCCTCCCACATTCCAAAGACATGTAGGTTAGGCTAATTGGCGTTCCCAAATTGCCCGTAGTGTGTGTATGTCTGTGTGCCCTGCGATGGATTGGCACCCTGTTCAGGGTGTATCCTGCCTCGTGCCCTATGTCTCCTGGGATAGGCTCCGCCCCCCGTGACCCTGAATACAGGATTAAGCGGTACAGATGATGATGATGATGATGATAATATGCCGGTCTTTAAAGGTTCAAAATTTTTACGACGTCATTCCCAAATTCCGGTAGTAGTAAAATTTACCCTTTATAAAAGTAATGATCACTTTCGTTCAAAACTGTAAAAATAGACCGTCTGAAGTCTGAAGCCTCCCCATTAAGGGACAAAGCTATTAACCTACGCTGTGTCATAGCGAGCCATGAATCCAAGCCACAGGACTTAAAGGATGCAAACTGGCTGCCTATATGCACCATTACCATAGAAACTGGGATAAATACCGTCAGCAACCTGGAAAATATATTTAAACTTATTAGAAACAGCATTTTTCTCAAGTTTTAGCAACAATTTCAGTTCTTTTTTTTGTTGAAAAATCCAGTTACATACAGTAAGAGCCTGATCTTTCTTACTTGAATTGGGTGCCTTTCTATCCTCGAAAAAGGTTGACAGGTCACTTTGGAAGTGGACAGTTAAGTGACTGTATCGCTCTTTGACCAGCCTGCGCACCCACCCCAAACCTCCAGGCAAGGAAAAGCTAACGTTCACACAGGCTGCAAAATCCATGTGATTAAAGATGTGATTAAATCCATGTTCAGGACCTGTCTTGCTTCTCTTCTTCTCCGGAGCTTTATCAGGTGTGTACACAGCGAGGTGGAGGTCGTGCTCAGGAATTCACGGGTCATATTCAGGTTTCAGTGTTTCGGGTTGAAGTCTACACTGATGGGAGGGGACGGGACATACCTGTGTATGGACACGCACACACACACACACACACACACACACACACACACACACACACACACACACACACACACACACACGCAGGATTGGTCAAATCCCAACATGCAGGCAGGTAATCAGATCTTGATTTCCAGATTTGATTTCGTGGGCACTCTAACAGAAGGGTCAAGGTCAGGGTCAAGGTCAGGCTTGAACGAGGTAATGAAGGGTGTTGGGCCAAACATTCCAACAGATATAGTGAGGTAATAACAATGTAAGCATTGTAGGGCAATATTAACAAGAGGTGATGTCAAATGAAAGAGATTATAGAAGTAATATATATGGACAAAAGAAAGGTTTTGTCTGTATATTGATCAGAACTTGCTGTTCCAATTATACCTTTATGTTTCATACATTGAAGAATCTGAGACTTTTATAAAATTTTCGGTCTGTCTGTCTGTATGTCTGTCCAGCCAGATTTTGTCACAGCATCACGCAAAACGGTCTGGACAGAGTTTATTGAAACTTTTCCAGTCCTTACTGTAGGTATTTGCCTGAAGTTAAACCTGCACCAAAAATGAAATCAAAATGTTGAGTCAAAGTTATAAGCGGTTTTGTGCCAGATTATGAACCACAAGTTTTGACAGCATACTGGGTATGTGTCAAACTGTGGGCGGGTCTTAAAGCAACCGCTTGACAGAATTCAGTAAAACTTTTGCAGACCTTAGATCTCTGCCTGAAGTTTAACCTGCACCATAACTGAAATCAAAATGTTGAGTTAAAGTGACGTTATGAACAGTTATGTATTTAATAATCTACTTAATAAGCTACTAATGCGCTACTGTCTCAATGTAAACAAACACCTGCACCAATAGATATTAATTAGAAAAGCTAAACTAAATATTTTTAACTGCAATTAGTTAATATTTCGTCGTTTTAAGACAAAACTTCATCTTTATCTGATCGACTCTTTCCATTTCTCATCTGTGATTCTCTCTCTGATTACCGAACAGGAAGTGTATTTGTCTGACCACCAAAGAAGTACAACTTAGTGTAAAAGGCGTCAGATACTCGACCTTACAGAATGTGATTTCTGCGTATTAATAAGTTAGACAGAGAGACACACAGACATGTACGTGGACTTCAACCTCAAATAATAATAATATCACTGATTACATTAAAGATCAGCAGATTATTTTTAGCTTTAACCTCTTAACTGTTTCTACAAACTCTTTAACCGTCAATGACACATACTGGTAAGTTATAGAAGTTTACACAACGGCAACTGTGTACGGCCCTATTGTATTTTTCACATGCATAGATAGAATCTGAATTTCCAGTTTGTGTACGATATGTTCCTTCATTGCATCCATTTATAATCATTTGGACTCATCGTATATAACCCCTCCCCTCTGTACTGTTTACATATGCAAGTTATTTTGCAATGCAACAGATGCAATTCTGGTTAGATGCTAACTGTATTTCATTGCCTTGTACCGTATATGTACAGTGACAATAAAGTTGAATCTAATATAATCTAATCTAATCCATTTGGACTACAGGAGTTCCTAGATGGATGGATGGATGGATGGATGGATACTCTTTCTATCTTATTAACTTTCTTAGTAATTTCTATTGTACTTTAACAATTTAGTAACTTTTATCTTAATAATTTCTATATTAGTAACTTTTTATCTTGGTAATTGTAATCTTACTTTCTATCTTAGAAACTTTGTATCTTAATAATTTCTACCTTTGTAACTTATTATCTTACTAACCTTTTACTCTTAGTAACTTTTCATCTTACTTTCTATTTTAGTCATTTCTGTTGCAATATGGTCATATTTTTTCCTACACTGTACTGTACATGATTGACATCAGTAATGTTTATTGTCTATTATGTCTATGTCCTTGCTACTGGATGTTGGAGATTTCTTTTAATAAAATCTATAAAGTATCTATTTATCTATTTAACTCTCTCTCTCTCTCTCACACACACACACATGCACGCAGTGTTTGTGTAAGACACACACACACACCCTCACCGAGCAGCAGGACCTTGACCACGTTCATCTCCCTGCGCGCGTGCTGGTACAGCTCGCGGTCGATCTCCGCGCTGTGGAGTTTCGCTCTCTTGCCTTCCTCCGTGACCTCGGAGCCCAAACACAGACCCATGTCTGCGCCTCACATACATCTCTCTCCCTAACACACACACACACACTCACACACTCTCTCTCTCACACACACGTATCCTTATCATCACACTGGGACTCGCGCGCGCTCTCTTCAAAAACTTCAGTCCGGTCGCGCGCGCGCGCGCTCCTCAGTCTCCCCCAGAGTCTCTCAGCGGTTTAACTGTAAAACTGTCAGAATTCACCTCATAAACACACGCTTGCGGTTTTCTGCTTCACTGTCCTTCCACTTTAATGATGTTTGTCGATAATCCTTTCCTCTCACGGCTTCGTCTCCCGAAACATGAAGAAGAAGAAAAATCACCACAGAAAAGTTTTTAAACTCAGTTCCCGTTAAATCGGTTGTACTCCACTTTCCCCCGGTTTTTCCTTCTGCCAGGACACCGAGACTTTCCTCTTGTCACTCCGTTTAATTCGCAAAACTCTTCCCTCCGTTTCCTCTCCGTGTTTAACCGAATCGCGGCGAAATTCGTTTCTATGGAAAGCTCAGGTTTCGACCGGAAGTGACGTCGCCCGCGGAGGCTCCTGTCACCTGAGCGGCGCGCGAGCTTTCTTCTTTTATTAGCTTAGCATAAGACGATGACACAATTTAAATAAACATTCTGCGCTTTACTGTCCGTATAAAGCACTTAAAGTACACTTTCAGACATTTCCAATCGATACTTTACAATTAACTTTTGACAATTAATAAAAATTTATTTAAATTTTACCTCAATAAATAAATAAATAAATGTGAAACATTTGTCTGAAATCTGTCTCATTTTTTTCTGTCTGTCCGTCTGTCCTTCTGTATGAAAAAGAAAGGAAGTAGACTCAGTGAAAATCATAATTACTCTCACTTTTCTCTCAGTATATGACAATGAGATACATGACAAAATGAATGCTTGTCTTAAACAATTTTTTTTAATATACAGTATTTAAATACATTCTTGTTTTATTTGAATACTAGTGTTACTATGTGTCGTCAACAGGAAAAGAGTTTGTTTAAGAGTTTATCAATGATGGTAACACCATTGACAATTTATAGAAAAATCATAATTATTGACCGATCGGCCTCCATGTGTAAGGCCACATGCTTTTCAATTATGTCAAAATGAATTAATTATTATTAATTATTTTTATGTCTGGTTTTTAGACAGTTCTAATTATAAAATGTGTAACACCAATGACGAACACCAATAAAACTGCTAAATGAATGATGACATTTCTAAACAAATGAAATCATCTGACAGAGCTTTTGCATTTGTCAAGTGTGCTTCATCTAGTGACCTCTGACACAGGAACAAGTCATTTCAAAAAATTTAATTCAACAGTAACACCAACAGTAACACCAATGAGATAGTTTAGGGTGACCGATATTTATTTCATATTATTCATTATAACCAATTGATGTTTCTTGATTTCAATATTTAACTTATTTTATAAGATATTAATGTTATTGTACTGTATATTAGATTTATTGCATGAAAACATATTTTTAGATGAAAAGTATGCGCTCCCACTTGAATATGATCCTTGAACCTGGCCTTTAAAAAAATGCTACAATTAAACGTTGAACGTTAAAGTAAGAAAATGTAATTGATGATTAAAAGAGCATATGATATTTACTAGACATATACAAGTAATGTATCTGTGATATTAATTTATTTGAATTAAGCATCAGCAAAACTAAGTAACGACACTTTCCATTATGTTTGTAGAATCACTAAGGAAATCCAAATACAGTACAGCAGAACCTTGGATTACGACCATAATTCGTTCTGGAAGTGGGCTCATATTCCAAAACACTCATAAACCAAATGAAAATTTCCCATAAGGAATAATGAAAAACTCAAATTATTCATTCCACAGCCCAAAAAAAAAAAAAAACATAAAAATAGTTAATACAATATATAAAGTAAAAAAAAAAATATTACCTGCACTTTACCTTTAAAAGTATTTGTGTGTATGTGTGTGTGTGTGTGTGTGTGTGTGTGTGTGTGTGTAATTAGCCCCTTCCCGCACCTCGTCTTACACAGTAAAACTCCTCCTCCCTTCCCCCACCTCGCTTTTTAAGTTTCACAAAAAATACACACAACGGAAACACTTTTAATGGGGAAAAAAAAGAAATCTCTCTAATGACACTCGCGTGAGTGCATACTAATGGAATCACTGCTGTAAAGTGAACAAACACAAAAAAACAAATGAACCAGTACTTTACCTTTGAGAAGAATCGCGACGGAGCAGAGTTTTCTGTGTAAAGCAGAGTGTGTGTCTGTATGTGTGTGTGAAGCCGGGTAGGAGGGTGTAAAGGTGAGAGAGTGTGTGCGTGTGTGTGTCTGTGTCAAATTATGTGCGCGCACACATAGGAGAAACGCTGAAACAGACAGGGAGATGTTGATTATACCAGTAACAGACGAGCACTAAGACCCAGCAGGGGAGACAATTACCCACAGTTCCGCAGCGCAAGAGAGAGAAAAATCATTGGCTCAGTTGTGATCATGTGACGCTCGGTGTCAAAACAAGAGCGCATGCGTGATACATGATACTCAGCACTCGTAAACCAAGACGTTTTAAAAGTAAAATTTTTTTTTCAATCTTTGCTTGTCTTGCAGAACACTCGTAAACCGCATTACTCGCAATCTGAGGTTCCACTGTATATTTTTATATTTTAAACCCTAATGAGTCAGGACAAACTAACGCTACCTCAAACAACAAGCACAAAAAAAACTTAAGAGGAACCAGATTTACAAGACCATTACCTACAGATTAGAGCGTGATTATAAACCATTAGCAACAATACTGTGAATGCTAATATGTGCTGTTTCTCAGTGTTTTGTCTTTTTAACTCAGAGACATGCTGGTGAGGAAAAGAATGTTTATAGCTCTTACAGCATATATGAGAAAAGAAACAAACTTTTTTCACGACATTAACTTTAAATATAAGTGCATTAAAAAGTAAGGTTTGTTATTCTTTAATAAATCAAAGTCTGTCCTGTTAGATCAGAGATTGCGCACCATCTGCATAATTGATCTGGCTATTTTGTCCATGTTGGTGATTTTAATAATTGTGTGTTTCTACTAAAAACTTATTTTTTTAAAAAACTTCAAGTAAAACTGAACTACAGAAAGGCATAGAATGAGAAATAAACTGATAATACAGAGAATTCATGTGAAAAGGCTTATTTGAGTAGTGAGGTTGCAAATTTAAGTTCAGAGATGCATCTTGCTAATTTGATTGTGAACAGGAAACCAAAGAATCAACGGGTTTTTCCACAAGCGTTTTATTATTATTTTTTCGTTATTTTTAACAATTAAGGACTTAACAAAAAACACACGCAATCTGAGGCACTGGCTCTGATGTTAAACACTATATCCGAATTTCATGCTAAGACCTGGTAGTATATGTTGAAATATTGAAACATACAATAGTTTGTACAGGACACCAGTGGTGAAATTTTTTCTGGCCAAAACCATCATAAAATTAGTGAAAGTAGTGTAGTAAAAAGAAACTTTAATAAATTATGTTTTGCATATCTGGTGTACAAAAGTAACACGTCATATCTGGTACAGCTCATTAGCATTGAGTATCATGAAAATAGTGTGTATTCATTAAGAAAACAGTCACAGAAAAAGACGTGATCTTGGTATGTGGTTTATTGGTGTGTTTATGAGATCAGCAATCAACACGTGAGGCACAGGGAAATAAAACCAGTGAATAATGAAAACAAACTGAACTTGGTCTCCAACAGATATGAAGGACTGTTTAGACTGCATGTTTGTTTACATATAATATGAAAACATTTTTAAAAACACATTTTCTTTGTTCTTTCATTTCCATCCTGAGAAACTAAAATTGCAGTCCCTTTTGAGGAAAACAAAAAACAAAAAGCAGTGTTTATAAAGTCGACTCCTTTGCTACAAACTTTACATCATCTTACAGAAGATTTAACCAGACCTTACGATGACGAGAGATTAAAGAGAAGAATTGAGGGTGTTTTAACAGTGGAATTGTATCAGAGGTGCCTGACAGGGTGTGAACACAATACACATACACAGTAGTGTTTTTATCTTGCTGATGCTAACAATGTTGTCTGGTACCAAGACTTTAAAAAAGAAACAACAAAGAAAAAACCCTACTAAACCACAAAACCTGAAAAACAGACATAATAAATACGATGAGTTGATGGGCTGAACATTCATTAGCTTTTTTTTTTTATCACGTGATGACCTCGACCATCAGCACTCAGAGCTAAAGACTGAAAGTATGTTAAAGTAGCCAAACTACTGTTAAACTATATCTGTTTGAACTAGAAATACGTCACAATGGAACTGTTATCTAACCTTGAAAAATTGTCGCATTTTAAATTCAGAATTGTCTTATTTACATTTTTTTACTTCAATTATTTCTTAAATAATACAGAGAACCATAGAGAAATTATCACAATTGTAAATGCTAATATAAATTAAATTACATTAACTGTATAAAAACTGGGAACTTTTGTGTTTTTTTTTTTTTTTTTTTTTACTTATTACATTTTGCCTGTTTAAAGTCAGGAGTCAAAACTGACACTCACTGTAAAATCACATTTCATTTTTTAAAGTGAATTTATTTTTTTATTTTTTCAAGAATCGCCATAAATTTTATATATTTTTTAAAAGAAATAAATCTTTATTTGAAAAGGTATAAAACATTTGAAAATATTCCTCAAAGGTTATTTGCATGGGGAACCGTAAAGAGTTCTAGAAACTTGAGACCTTTGCTAAAAGTTCCCTCGCTTAACTATAACTTCTTAAATCTTGGACAGTGCCGTAATGTATATAGAATATTTTTCTTTGAACATTAATAAAACATCTCTTTAGGGCCCAATTTCTCAAAGTGAGTTCTCTGGAAACATAGTCAATAAATATGTTTATTAATTATTATTATTTTTACATTGTGGATTCTGGATTATGTTTGCATGTGTTTTTTTTTTTTTTTTTAAGATTTACAGTATGAAAAAAGTCGTCCTTTTTTATTTCTCGATATGCTGTGTAGGGAATTGAGAGTTTGAGTGCTGTCCAAATCGTTTTTTCTGCTACAAGATCGGAAATTTCTGACTTCCCACATAAAAGTAGCTTTTATTTACCAGTTTAAAAAATTGAGGTCATGATGTTTAAAAGCAACCAAGTGAGAACAAACAGTAGTACAAAAAGCATGATGCTGTAACGCTGACTGGCCTTCAATAGTGTTCTCTGTAATGCAATTCTCTAATGGTTTCCATTATGCACTGGGTTAATGGGTTCCATAAGGGACCATTAGGAACACCACAGTTCACAAAAATGACACTAAATAAAGTCAAACCTGAATCAAGTGTACTGTACTGTTAGACAGAAAGGTTTGCACCCACTGAATCTCCCTGTTACAAAAGGAAGAGCCGATGTATGTTTTTTTTTTTTTAAGTAGTAACATTTTGCAACGCATTTTCTGACTAATTGTTAAGGCATTCTTTCTATCAAGCCACAAAGAGACCGTTTAATTTCTACACATAACTGTGAAGTCTTTTCCTGTTGTCGAGGCGTAAGGGGAGGAGGTAGCGGGGGTCGGCGACGAGTCTGGCGGTTGTACGTAGCCGCAACAGTGAGCTTGCTTTGCAAAGCTAGTGACGAAATTTTTAATGCAAAGCACACACACTTAATTTTTTATGCTGATTTGTTTGATTGGTCTTCTCTCTCAGGTTTATCTAGCTAGCTTTAAAGTCCGCTACACTGAACAGGCCACGCCTACAAGCCAGACGAGCAACGTGTTACATCATCAGTAACAAAGCTTTGCACTTTTTTTTTTTTTTTCAAGTAGCTGCCACAGCTTCATCTTGGTTTGCTAGCTAAAATCACACTAGAGCGCCTCCTAATGGACACAGAGATGCGTTAAACGCCACCACAGAGACAAAACGATGGGGAATGAGGGAGGAGGGGGGGGGGTGGAGGGGAAAAGGGAATGGAGAATGTTTTCAAGCCCTTTGGTTTAGTCTTGTTTTGTTGTTGATGTTCTCGGTTACTGAGTCGCAGCTTGGCATTTCTCAGCATCGTCTTGGTGCTTCAGCGCTTCGATCACGGCCATCTCCTTCTCCTCCTTCTTCTGGTTCCTCTCCTCAAACTGCAGCCTGAGAGTGTGAGAGGAAAAATGGGCGGAGTTAAGAACTAGAACAAATTCGACTAATGGTGACGTCAAGGTATAAACACAACGACGCTGTGATGCCATGTGACCGATAGCGCTTCACTGTTTCACCTGTTAGCGATGATCCTCTGGACGATGTCATCGGTGGTGAGCCCATTCTTGCTGTCCAGGGTCCGGAATATTCCGCGCTTCTTTGGCTCCTGCCAATCAGCGAACGACAAGTCAAGCAAAATGTATAGCGTCGTTAAATCACATTTTGAATAAAACGTTCAACACGGAGTCGTTCGCACTCACAGCATACGGGTCAGAGTCGTCCGTATCTGGGAAAACCTCCGTTTTTCCGTGACACACCAGGTCGACCTGCGGAGGGACGGTCATCACTCATCCATCACTCCTAATTTATAATTACTATAACAACGTAACCTAACAAGCTGTTTTTATTTTTTTTTACAGAGGATTTAATTTAATATAGCACTGATGAAAGCTCAGGTTTACCTTAAAGTGGTCCAGGAGGTCTTTGCCTATGGCGTACGGCGCCCCGATCACCACTTCTGACACGTACTAGAGGAAAAAAAGAGGAAGGGGAGAATAAAAGGATACAATTTTTTCATTTCAGAATTTGTTCAAATTTCAAACGCAATACTGGAAGTGTGAAGTGTGACAGAGTTTAGAGCACAGAGTGTCATCTGAGACTCTCAATGCTCTTCATTCTCTCCTGACCTAGAACACCAAAGTACCCCTGTCCTCCCCCGCCCCCCCACCACCACCACCTCAGAGATGAAAACACTGAGCCATTGTGCTGAGGAATGTGTGTGTGACGGCAGAGAGCTGGGATGAGCCCAGCACAAACTGATTAACCGAGGTGCAGGATTAAGAAGACGGTAATATACACACAAGCGACCAGGAGGCTTAGGGAAGATGGTCAGCGGACGCAGTGTGTGTGTACACAAACACACACTAAATTATATGAGGTGTGTTAATGAGCAGACTGCAGGCCTAGACCAGCTCAATAAAAAGGTTTTAACCTTTAATAATTTTTTTAATTAGTTTGACAACCTGGCACCTTCACCACCTGTGACGATGTGTGTGTGTGTGTGTGTGTGTGTGTGTGTGGTCTCACCCGACAAGCCAGCACACTCAGAGTTCTCTCGTGGATGTTCATAATTGGGTAGTTCTTCCCCTTGTAGCGGTTTACTTCCTGTAACAACAACAAAAACATAAGAAGTCTTATAAAAAAACAAAAACTGCAGTTCTGTCCCAAATACTACAAATTGTGCCTCATTAATGTTCTGAATACGAAGCCAGCAGTGTCCTCATCCTTCTCATTTGGGACACGTCTTCAGCAGAGTGATGATATCCAGTCCGGATTCAGTGATGGGTTGCTGACCGTGTGCATGTGCCCTACATAGTCACTATGGTGTGTGGTTTGGGACAGGACCGCCCTGGACTGGTCATAGTTATGTGTTTTTATAGTGAGGACACACTGTATTGTGAGCATGGATGCTTTATTTGGGACAAGGACGTCCACTCCTCTCACACACCTGGTCAAAGTGTAGGCCGACGATGATGTAGGGTCTCTCAGCTTGTTTGAACACTGTCTCTAGGAAGTCCAGGTGACCGATGTCTTTCAGACACAGACGGTTAAGGCTGAACACACACACTGTTGAATCATAATTTAGTCTTAATGAGTTTACTTACACACCCTGCAGTTTAGGACTGACAGCTGCCAGGCGTCTTTGTGTTTGAGGTGCCGAAGTAGTGAAGTAATGAACAACATGGGGGGTTTGGGCCACACCCACAGTGTTGAAGATAGTGCTTATGTGGCCAATGTAGTGAACACGGCATGTGGTTTGGACACAACCTCGGTGAACTGTTGATGTTTATGCGGCCTATGTAGTGAATGGGGCATGTGGTTTGAGACACGTTCTCCGTGAACTGTAGATGTTTACGCGGCCTATGTAGTGAATGAGGCGTGTGGTTTGGGACACGTCCTCCGTGAATTGTAGATGTTTACGCGGCCTATGTAGTGAACGAGGCGTGTGGTTTGGGACACATCCTCCGTGAATTGTAGATGTTTACGCGGCCTATGTAGTGATCAAGACATGTGGTTTGGGACACGTCCTCCGTTAACTGTTGATGTCTAGACGGCCTATGTAGTGCACGAGGCGTGTGGTTTGGGACACGTCCTCGGTGAACTGTTGATGCTTACGCGGCCTATGTAGTGAACGAGGCGTGTGGTTTGGGACACGTCCTCCGTGAATTGTAGATGTTTACGCGGCCTATGTAGTGAACGAGACGTGTGGTTTGAGACACATCCTCCGTGAACTGTAGATGTTTATGCGGCCTATGTAGTGAACGAGGCGTGTAGTTTGGGACCTCAGCAGACTGTTGGTAAAATGTGTATAATGGTACATGTTATTTTTAGAATGAGCAAGGGTAGAGTGAAAACACTAAGCAGCCTCCAGGTCTAGCCAAATTGACCGTGACCTAGGGTTTGGCGTGTAATGAAAAGGATACGGAAGAGGTCGAACGCTCCGGCTACATAAATGATGGTGTCTCCGGGCTGCGGCTCTTTACCCGACGCAAACTGGATGATCTTCTGAGACGTCTGGAGGAACTGAGACACACCGGTCCAGGGACTGTGGCCTTTAGGACCCTGGGGAGGATGCAGACACACACGCGCGCGCGCACACACACACACTTTATTTATTTAATTTTAAATTCTTTTTAAATCCTTGGCATTACTGTATCAACACAAAATAGTGAATTGTGTTTGTTAAAGAAATGTCACGAGCTATAATCAGCACCGGAGCAACACCAGGTCAGTGTTGAGACAAACGAAGAGGGAGCCATGACTCACATGTGCCCCCTAGTGACCACAGTGCGTATAGACATGGCTTTTTAACACTTGTTCATGTGAGCACGTGTGTGTGTTTGTGTGTGAGTTAAAAAGAGAGAGTGAAAAACACACCTTTCCAAAGTTATCTGCATGTTGCTTGTATTCTGAATTATCCTGAGAGAGATGGATAAAGAGACAGGAGGGGAGAGAGAGGGTGAGATTAGAGTGTATCAGTGTTTAATTGACATGTAATTAACAAATGCAACACACACACACACACACACACACACACACACACACGTACCATGTTGGCGTGGTGAGCTTTAGTCATCAGCAGCATGCGGCCCACCAGGTCTGTCGTAGATACACCCTGTGTGCGCTTGCATTCCCTGTGGAGCGGAAACACACACACACACAGTATAGCAGTCACGTGACTGTACAACCTCTAACATCTTATTCACACACTTGCATGTGTGTGTGTGTGTGTCTGTGTGTGTGTGAGTGTGTGTATACATGTTAACCTTACCTGTACCGGTCTGCACGTTTCACCTCCTCATACGTGTCCTTTCCATCCACTGTTAATGTGATGTCATCTAACAATACACACATACACACACACATTAATTTCTGAGAACACAGAAGCCTGAATCACAGTTTGCTCTGAAGGTCGACGAGCATCTCGCGCTGGGGTCGAGAGCGGCTTCCTGTTGTCCAGCGAAGCGCTGACGCTGCAGTGCCCATCGGACCGAGACGCTCCAGTGACTAAGAGCAGACATATACAACAGGAAATGACCTCACGCCCTTACGGCTGTTCCTGAGTGTGCGTGTGTGTGCGTCAGCCCTCTCACCTCCGTGCACGCAGAAGTCGCAGTTGTATTTGTCGAGCGTCTCCAGCGTGGTGACATACGGCGCTCCCTCTACGATCTCGTCCACCCACTTGATGGCGCGCACCATCTTATAGCGCTCCTCCTGAGTGAACACGGGCGGGCCCTTGTGCCTCGCTATCTCTCCTGACACACACACATACGTACAATGAGAATATGTATAGAGTGTGAAGTTTGTGAAGGTAAAAAAAAAAAAAAAAAAAGACAAGCGCTGCTCCCACTGTCTGTGTGAACTCCAACCACGAGGTAATCGCCCATCGCCTTCGCCTGCCGCAACTGGTTTGAGTGACCGTAATGCACCATGTCATAGCTGAGAGAGAGAGAGAGAGAGATTAGTAACAAAGTATCTCGGAGCACAACGCTTCTACAATCATATCATGCCATGAAAAAAGTATTTGCCTCCTTCCTGAATTATTATTTTTTGACATGTACAGTGGAACCTCGGATTGTGAGTAACGTGGTTTACGAGTGTTCCGCAAACCGAGCAAAGATTTTTAATAATTTTTTATTCGGAAACCGAGCAAGTATTAGTTTACGAGCGCCGAGTATCATTTATCACGCATGCGACTCTTATTTTGA